>JANJGN010002273.1:0-78692 GCA_026770705.1 Isurus oxyrinchus
TGCCTCTGTTTAACTCTGTTTCAATCTGTTTGCCTCTGTTTAACTCTGATTAACTCTGCTTGCCTCTGTTTGCCTCTGTCTGACTCTGTTTACTTCTGTTTTACTCTGTTTAACTCTGTTTGCCTCTCTTTAACTCTGTTTAACTCTGTTTACTTCTGTTTAACTCTGTTTGCCCCTGTTTGCCTCTCTTTAACTCTGTTTAACTCTGTTTGCCTCTGTTTTACCCTTTTTGCCTCTGTTTAAGTCTGTTTAACTCTGTTTGCCTCTGTTTGCCTCTGTTTAACTCCGTGTAACTCTTTTTTCCTCTGTTTAACTCTGTTTCCCTCTGTTTAACACTGTTTAACTCTGTTTGCCTCTGTTTGCTTCTGTTTAACTCTGTGTAACTCTGTGTAACTCTGTGTAACTCTGTGTAACTCTGTGTAACTCTCTTCTCCTCTGTTTAACTCTGTTTGCCTCTGTTTAACTCCGTTTGCCTCTGTTTGCCTCTGTTTAACTCTGTTTAACACTGTTTGCCTCTTTTTGCCTCTGTTTTAATCTGTTTGCTTCTGTTTGCCTCTGTTTAAATCAATTTAACCTTGTTTGCCTCTGTTTCCTTCTCTTTAAGTCTGTTTAACTCTGTTTGCCACTGTTTGCCTGTGTTAAACTCTGATTAACTCTGTTTGTCTCTGCTTAATTCTGTTTCAATCTGGTTCCATCTATTTAACTCTGTTTAACTCTTTTTGCCTCTGTTTAACTCTGTTTAACTCTGTTTGCCTCTGTTTAACTCTGTTTCAATCTGTTTGCCTCTGTTTAACTCTGATTAACTCTGTTTGCCTCTGTTTGACTCTGTTTACTTCTGTTTAACTCTGTTTAACTCTGTTTGCCTCTCTATAACTCTGTTTAACTCTGTTTACTTCTGTTTAACTCTGTTTAACTCTGTTTGCCTCTCTTTAACTCTGTTTAACTCTGTTTGCCTCTGTTTTACCCTGTTTGCCTCTTTATGCATCTGTTTAAGTCTGTTTAACTCTGTTTGCCTCTCTTTGCCTCTGTTTAACTCTGTGTAACTCTTTTTTCCTCTGTTTAACTCTGTTTCCCTCTGTTTAACACTGTTTAACTCTGTTTGCCTCTGTTTAACTCTGTTTCAATCTGTTTGCCTCTGTTTAACTCTGATTAACTCTGTTTGCCTCTGTTTGACTCTGTTTACTTCTGTTTAACTCTGTTTAACTCTGTTTGCCTCTCTTTAACTATGTGTAACTCTGTTTACTTCTGTTTAACTCTGTTTAACTCTGTTTGCCTCTCTTTAACTCTGTTTGCCTCTGTTTTACCCTGTTTGCCTCTTTATGCCTCTGTTTAACACTGTTTAACTCTGTTTGCCGCTGTTTGCCTCTGTGTAACTCTGTGTAACTCTGTGTAACTCTGTGTAACTCTCTTTTCCTCTCTTTAACTCTTTTTGCCTCTGTTTAACTCTGTTTAAATCTGTTTGCCTCTGTTTAACTCTGTTTCAATCTGTTTGCCTCTGTTTAACTCTGATTAACTCTGTTTGCCTCTCTTTAACTCTGTTTAACTCTGTTTGCCTCTGCTTTACCCTGTTTGCCGCTGTGTAACTCTTTTTTCCTCTGTTTAACTCTGTTTAACTCTGTTTAACACTGTTTAACTCTGTTTGCCTCTGCTTGCCTCTGTTTAACTCCGTTTGCCTCTGTTTGCCTCTGTTTAACTCTGTTTAACACTGTTTGCCTCTTTTTGCCTCTGTTTTAATCTGTCTGCTTCTGTTTGCCTCTGTTTAAATCTATTTAACCTTGTTTGCCTCTGTTTCCTTCTCTTTAAGTCTGTTTAACTCTGTTTGCCTCTGTTTGCCTGTGTTAAACTCTTTGTAACTCTGTTTCAATCTGTTTAACTCTGTTTGCCTCTGTTTGCATCTGTTTAACTCTGATTAACTCTGTTTGCCTCTTTTTGCCTCTGTTTGACTCTGTTTACCTCTGTTTAACTCTGTTTAACTCTGTTTGCCTCTCTTTAACTCTGTTTGCCTCTTTATGCCTCTGTTTATGTCTGTTTAACTCTGTTTGCCTCTCTTTGCCTCTGTTTAACTCTGTGTAATTGGTTTCCTCTTTGTAACTCTGTTTCCCTCTGTTTAACTCTTTATGCCCCTGTTTTACTCTGTGTAACTCTGTTTTCCTCTGTTTAACTCTGCTTAAACCTGTTTCCCTCTGTTTAACACTGTTTAACTCTTTTTGCCTCTGTTTAACTCTGTTTGCCTCTGCTTGCCTCTGTTTAACTCTGCGGAACTCTCTTTTCCTCTGTTTAACTCTCTTTGCCTCTGTTTAACTCTGTTTAAGTCTTTTTGCCTCTGTTTAACTCTGTTTCCCTCTGTTTAACTCTTGATGCCACTGTTTTACTCTGTGTAACTCTGTTTTCCTCTGTTTAACTCTGCTTAAACATGTTTCCCTCTGTTTAGAACTCTTAAACTCTTTATGCCTCTGTTTCACTCTGTTTGCCTCTGTTTATCTCTGTGTAACTCTCCTTTCCCTCTGTTTAACTCTGTTTGCCTCTGTTTAACTCTGTTTAATTCTTTTTGCCTCTGTTTAACTCTGATTAACTCTGTTTGCCTCTATTTTAATCTGTTTGCCTCTGTTTAACTCTGTTTCACTCTGTTTGCCTCTGTTTAACTCTGTTTAACTCTGTTTGCCTCTGTTTAACTCTGATTAAACTTGTTTGCCTCTATTTGCCTCTGTTTATCCCTGTGTGCCTCTGTTTGCCTATTTTTAAGTCTGTTTAACTGTGTTTGCCTCTGCTTACCTCTGTTTAACTCTGTGTAACTCTGTTTTCCCTCTGTTTAATTCTGATTAACTCTGTTTGAAGCTGTTTGCCTCTGTTTCAGTCTGTTTAACTCTATTTGTCTCTGCTTAATTCTGTTTCAATCTGGTTCCATCTGTTTAACTCTCTTTAAATCTTTTTGCCTCTGATTAACTCTGTTTAACTCTGTTTGCCTCTGTTTAACTCTGTTTCAATCTGTTTGCCTCTGTTTGCCTCTGTTTGACTCTGATCAACTCTGTTTGCCTCTGTTTGCCTCTGTTTGACTCTGTTTACTTCTGTTTGACTCTGTTTAACTCTATTTGCCTCTCTTTAACTCTGTTTAACTCTGTTTACTTCTGTTTAACTCTGTTTGCCTCTGTTTGCCTCTCGTTAACTCTGTTTAACTCTGTTTGCCTCTGTTTTACCCTGTTTGCCGCTGTCTAAGTCTGTTTAACTCTGTTTGCCTCTGTTTGCCTCTGTTTAACTCTGTGTAACTCTTTTTTCCTCTGTTTAACTCTGTTTCCCTCTGTTTAACACTGTTTAACTCTGTTTGCCTCTGTTTGCCACTGTTTAACTCTGTGTAACTCTGTGTAACTCTGTGTAACTCTCTTTTCCTCTGTTTAACTCTGTTTGCCTCTGTTTAACTCGGTTTGCCTCTGTTTGCCTCTGTTTAACTCTGATTAACTCTGTTTGCCTCTGTTTGACTCTGTTTTCTTCTGTTTAACTCTGTTTAACTCTGTTTGCCTCTCTTTGACTCTGTGTAACTCTGTTTACTTCTGTTTAACTCTGTTTAACTCTGTTTGCCTCTCTTTAACTCTGTTTAACTCTGTTGGCCTCTGTTTTACCCTGTTTGCCTCTTTATGCCTCTGTAAGTCTGTTTAACTCTGTTTGCCTCTGTTTGCCTCTGTTTAACTCTGTGTAACTCTTTTTTCCTCTGTTTAACTCTGTTTCCCTCTGTTTAACACTGTTTAACTCTGTTTGCCTCTGTTTGCCTCTGTGTAACTTTGTGTAACTCTCTTTTCCTCTCTTTAACTCTTTTTGCATCTGTTTAACTCTGTTTAACTCTGTTTGCCTCTGTTTAACTCTGTTTCAATCTGTTTGCCTCTGTTTAACTCTGATTAAATCTTTATGCCTCTCTTAAACTCTGTTTAACTCTGTTTGCCTCTGTTTTAGCCTCTCTGCCTCTGTGTAACTCTTTTTTCCTCTGTTTAACTCTGTTTAACTCTGTCTAACACTGTTTAACTCTGTTTGCCTCTGTTTGCCTCTGTTTAACTCTGTGTAACTCTGTGTAACTCTCTTTTCCTCTGTTTAACTCTGTTTGCCTCTTTATGCCTCTGTTTATGTCTGTTTAACTCTGTTTGCCTCTCTTTGCCTCTGTTTAACTCTGTGTAATTGGTTTCCTCTTTGTAACTCTGTTTCCCTCTGTTTAACTCTTTATGCCCCTGTTTTACTCTGTGTAACTCTGTTTTCCTCTGTTTAACTCTGCTTAAACCTGTTTCCCTCTGTTTAACACTGTTTAACTCTTTTTGCCTCTGTTTAACTCTGTTTGCCTCTGCTTGCCTCTGTTTAACTCTGCGGAACTCTCTTTTCCTCTGTTTAACTCTCTTTGCCTCTGTTTAACTCTGTTTAAGTCTTTTTGCCTCTGTTTAACTCTGTTTCCCTCTGTTTAACTCTTGATGCCACTGTTTTACTCTGTGTAACTCTGTTTTCCTCTGTTTAACTCTGCTTAAACATGTTTCCCTCTGTTTAGAACTCTTAAACTCTTTATGCCTCTGTTTCACTCTGTTTGCCTCTGTTTATCTCTGTGTAACTCTCCTTTCCTCTGTTTAACTCTGTTTGCCTCTGTTTAACTCTGTTTAATTCTTTTTGCCTCTGTTTAACTCTGATTAACTCTGTTTGCCTCTATTTTAATCTGTTTGCCTCTGTTTAACTCTGTTTCACTCTGTTTGCCTCTGTTTAACTCTGTTTAACTCTGTTTGCCTCTGTTTAACTCTGATTAAACTTGTTTGCCTCTATTTGCCTCTGTTTATCCCTGTGTGCCTCTGTTTGCCTATTTTTAAGTCTGTTTAACTGTGTTTGCCTCTGCTTACCTCTGTTTAACTCTGTGTAACTCTGTTTTCCTCTGTTTAATTCTGATTAACTCTGTTTGAAGCTGTTTGCCTCTGTTTCAGTCTGTTTAACTCTATTTGTCTCTGCTTAATTCTGTTTCAATCTGGTTCCATCTGTTTAACTCTCTTTAACTCTTTTTGCCTCTGATTAACTCTGTTTAACTCTGTTTGCCTCTGTTTAACTCTGTTTCAATCTGTTTGCCTCTGTTTGCCTCTGTTTGACTCTGATCAACTCTGTTTGCCTCTGTTTGCCTCTGTTTGACTCTGTTTACTTCTGTTTGACTCTGTTTAACTCTATTTGCCTCTCTTTAACTCTGTTTAACTCTGTTTACTTCTGTTTAACTCTGTTTGCCTCTGTTTGCCTCTCGTTAACTCTGTTTAACTCTGTTTGCCTCTGTTTTACCCTGTTTGCCGCTGTCTAAGTCTGTTTAACTCTGTTTGCCTCTGTTTGCCTCTGTTTAACTCTGTGTAACTCTTTTTTCCTCTGTTTAACTCTGTTTCCCTCTGTTTAACACTGTTTAACTCTGTTTGCCTCTGTTTGCCACTGTTTAACTCTGTGTAACTCTGTGTAACTCTGTGTAACTCTCTTTTCCTCTGTTTAACTCTGTTTGCCTCTGTTTAACTCGGTTTGCCTCTGTTTGCCTCTGTTTAACTCTGATTAACTCTGTTTGCCTCTGTTTGACTCTGTTTTCTTCTGTTTAACTCTGTTTAACTCTGTTTGCCTCTCTTTGACTCTGTGTAACTCTGTTTACTTCTGTTTAACTCTGTTTAACTCTGTTTGCCTCTCTTTAACTCTGTTTAACTCTGTTGGCCTCTGTTTTACCCTGTTTGCCTCTTTATGCCTCTGTAAGTCTGTTTAACTCTGTTTGCCTCTGTTTGCCTCTGTTTAACTCTGTGTAACTCTTTTTTCCTCTGTTTAACTCTGTTTCCCTCTGTTTAACACTGTTTAACTCTGTTTGCCTCTGTTTGCCTCTGTGTAACTTTGTGTAACTCTCTTTTCCTCTCTTTAACTCTTTTTGCATCTGTTTAACTCTGTTTAACTCTGTTTGCCTCTGTTTAACGCTGTTTCAATCTGTTTGCCTCTGTTTAACTCTGATTAAATCTTTATGCCTCTCTTAAACTCTGTTTAACTCTGTTTGCCTCTGTTTTAGCCTCTCTGCCTCTGTGTAACTCTTTTTTCCTCTGTTTAACTCTGTTTAACTCTGTCTAACACTGTTTAACTCTGTTTGCCTCTGTTTGCCTCTGTTTAACTCTGTGTAACTCTGTGTAACTCTCTTTTCCTCTGTTTAACTCTGTTTGCCTCTGTTTAACTCCGTTTGACTCTTTTGCCTCTGTTTAACAATGTTTAAAACTGTTTGCCTCTTTTTGCCTCTGTTTTAATCTGTCTGCTTCTGTTTGCCTCTGTTTAAATCTATTTAACCTTGTTTGCCTCTGTTTCCTTCCCTTTAATTCTGTTTAACTCTGTTTGCCTCTGTTTGCCTGTGTTAAACTCTGTGTAACTCTGTTTCAATCTGTTTAACTCTGTTTGCCTCTGTTTGCATCTGTTTAACTCTGATTAACTCTGTTTGCCTCTTTTTGCCTCTGTTTGACTCAGTTTACCTCTGTTTAACTCTGTTTAACTCTGTTTGCCTCTCTTTAACTCTGTTTAACTCTGTTTGCCTCTGTTTAACTCTGCTTAAACCTGTTTCCCTCCGTTTAACACTGTTTAACTCTTTTTGCCTCTGTTTAACTCTGTTTGCCTCTTTTTGCCTCTGTTTAACTCTGCGGAACTCTCTTTTCCTCTGGTTAACTCTCTTTGCCTCTGTTTAACTCTGTTTAACTCTTTTTACTCTGTTTAACTCTGTTTAAGTCTTTTTGCCTCTGTTTAACTCTGTTTCCCTCTGTTTAACTCTTTATGCCACTGTTTTACTCTGTGTAACTCTGTTTTCCTCTGTTTAACTCTGCTTAAACCTGTTTCCCTCTGTTTAACACTGTTTGACTCTTTTTGCCTCTGTTTAACTCTGTTTGCCTCTGTTTGCCTCTGTTTAACTCTGCGAAACTCTCTTTTCCTCTGTTTAACTCTCTTTGCCTCTGTTTAACTCTGTTTAAGTCTTTTTGCCTCTGTTTAACTCTGTTTCCCTCTGTTTAACTCTTTATGCCACTGTTTTACTCTGTGTAACTCTGTTTTCCTCTGTTTAACTCTGCTTAAACATGTTTCCCTCTGTTTAGAACTCTTAAACTCTTTATGCCTCTGTTTAAATCTTTTTGCCTCTGTTTAACTCTGTGTAACTCTCTTTTCCTCTGTTTAACTCTCTTTGCCTCTGTTTAACTCTGTTTAACTCTTTTTCCCTCTGCTTAACTCTGTTTAACTCTTTTTGCCTCTGTTTAACTCTTTTTCCCTCTGTTTAACTCTGTTTAACTCTGTTTGCCTCTGTCTGACTCTGTTTCAATCTGTTTAACTCTGTTTCCCTCTGTTTAACTCTGTGTAACGCTTTTCGCATCTGTTTAACTCTGTTTAACTCTGCTTGCCTCTGTTTGCCTCTATATAACTCTGTTTAACTCTGTTTGCCTCTCTTTGCCTCTGCTTAACTCTGTGTAATTCTGTTTTCCACTGTTTAACTCTGTTTCCCTCAGTTTAATTCTTTTTGCCACTGTTTAACTCTGTTTGCCTCTGTTTCCTTCTGTTTAACTCTGCTTAAGTCTGTTTCCCTCTGTTTAACACTGTTTCACTCTTTTTCCCTCTGTTTAACTCTGTTTGCCTCTGTTTGCCTCTGTTTATCTCTGTGTAACTCTCCTTTCCTCTTTTTAACTCTGTTTGCCTCTGTTTAACTCCGTTTGCCTCTGTTTGCCTCTGTTTAACTCTGTTTAACACTTTTTGCCTCTTTTTGCCTCTGTTTTAATCTGTCTGCTTCTGTTTGCCTCTGTTTAAATCGATTTAACCTTGTTTGCCTCTGTTTCCTTCTCTTTAAGTATGTTTAACTCTGTTTGCCTCTGTTTGCCTCTGTTTAACTCTGCGGAACTCTCTTTTCCTCTGGTTAACTCTCTTTGCCTCTGTTTAACTCTGTTTAACTCTTTTTCCTCTGTTTAACTCTGTTTAAGTCTTTTTGCCTCTGTTTAACTCTGTTTCCCTCTGTTTAAGTCTTTATGCCACTGTTTTACTCTGTGTAACTCTGTTTTCCTCTGTTTAACTCTGCTTAAACCTGTTTCCCTCTGTTTAGAACTCTTAAACTCTTTATGCCTCTGTTTAAATCTTTTTGCCTCTGTTTAACTCTGTGTAACTCTCTTTTCCTCTGTTATCTCTCTTTGCCTCTGTTTAGCTCTGTTTAACTTTTTTTCCCTCTGTTTAACTCTGTTTAACTCTTTTTGCCTCTGTTTAACTCTTTTTCCCTCTGTTTAACTCTGTTTAACTCTGTTTGCCTCTGTCTGACTCTGTTTCAATCTGTTTAACTCTGTTTCCCTCTGTTTAACTCTGTGTAACGCTTTTCGCATCTGTTTAACTCTGTTTAACTCTGCTTGCCTCTGTTTGCCTCTATATAACTCTGTTTAACTCTGTTTGCCTCTCTTTGCCTCTGCTTAACTCTGTGTAATTCTGTTTTCCACTGTTTAACTCTGTTTCCCTCAGTTTAATTCTTTTTGCCACTCTTTAACTCTGTTTGCCTCTGTTTCCTTCTGTTTAACTCTGCTTAACTCTGTTTCCCTCTGTTTAACACTGTTTCACTCTTTTTCCCTCTGTTTAACTCTGTTTGCCTCTGTTTGCCTCTGTTTATCTCTGTGTAACTCTCCTTTCCTCTTTTTAACTCTGTTTGCCTCTGTTTAACTCCGTTTGCCTCTGTTTGCCTCTGTTTAACTCTGTTTAACACTTTTTGCCTCTTTTTGCCTCTGTTTTAATCTGTCTGCTTCTGTTTGCCTCTGTTTAAATCGATTTAACCTTGTTTGCCTCTGTTTCCTTCTCTTTAAGTATGTTTAACTCTGTTTGCCTCTGTTTGCCTGTGTTAAACTCTGTGTAACTCTGTTTCAATCTGTTTAACTCTGTTTGCCTCTGTTTACATCTGTTTAACTCTGATTAACTCTGTTTGCCTCTTTTTGCCTCTATTCAACTCTGTTTGCCTCTGTTTAACTCTGTTTCAATCTGTTTGCCTCTGTTTAAATCTGATTAACTCTGCTTGCCTCTGTTTGCCTCTGTTTGACTCTGTTTACTTCTGTTTAACTCTGTTTAACTCTGTTTGCCTCTCTTTAACTCTGTTTAACTCTGTTTACTTCTGTTTAACTCTGTTTGCCCCTGTTTGCCTCTCTTTAACTCTGTTTAACTCTGTTTGCCTCTGTTTTACCCTTTTTGCCTCTGTTTAAGTCTGTTTAACTCTGTTTGCCTCTGTTTATCTCTGTGTAACTCTCCTTTCCTCTTTTTAACTCTGTTTGCCTCTGTTTAACTCCGTTTGCCTCTGTTTGCCTCTGTTTAACTCTGTTTAACACTTTTTGCCTCTTTTTGCCTCTGTTTTAATCTGTCTGCTTCTGTTTGCCTCTGTTTAAATCGATTTAAACCTTGTTTGCCTCTGTTTCCTTCTCTTTAAGTATGTTTAACTCTGTTTGCCTCTGTTTGCCTGTGTTAAACTCTGTGTAACTCTGTTTCAATCTGTTTAACTCTGTTTGCCTCTGTTTACATCTGTTTAACTCTGATTAACTCTGTTTGCCTCTTTTTGCCTCTATTCAACTCTGTTTGCCTCTGTTTAACTCTGTTTCAATCTGTTTGCCTCTGTTTAAATCTGATTAACTCTGCTTGCCTCTGTTTGCCTCTGTTTGACTCTGTTTACTTCTGTTTAACTCTGTTTAACTCTGTTTGCCTCTCTTTAACTCTGTTTAACTCTGTTTACTTCTGTTTAACTCTGTTTGCCCCTGTTTGCCTCTCTTTAACTCTGTTTAACTCTGTTTGCCTCTGTTTTACCCTTTTTGCCTCTGTTTAAGTCTGTTTAACTCTGTTTGCCTCTGTTTGCCTCTGTTTAACTCCGTGTAACTCTTTTTTCCTCTGTTTAACTCTGTTTCCCTCTGTTTAACACTTTTAACTCTGTTTGCCTCTGTTTGCTTCTGTTTAACTCTGTGTAACTCTGTGTAACTCTGTGTAACTCTCTTCTCCTCTGTTTAACTCTGTTTGCCTCTGTTTAACTCCGTTTGCCTCTGTTTGCCTCTGTTTAACTCTGTTTAACACTGTTTGCCTCTTTTTGCCTCTGCTTTAATCTGTCTGCTTCTGTTTGCCTCTGTTTAAATCGATTTAACCTTGTTTGCCTCTGTTTCCTTCTCTTTAAGTATGTTTAACTCTGTTTGCCTCTGTTTGCCTGTGTTAAACTCTGTGTAACTCTGTTTCAATCTGTTTAACTCTGTTTGCCTCTGTTTACATCTGTTTAACTCTGATTAACTGTTTGCCTCTTTTTGCCTCTATTTAACTCTGTTTGCCTCTGTTTAACTCTGTTTCAATCTGTTTGCCTCTGTTTTACTCTGATTAACTCTGCTTGCCTCTGTTTGCTTCTGTTTGACTCTGTTGACTTCTGTTTAACTCTGTTTAACTCTGTTTGCCTCTCTCTAACTCTGTTTAACTCTGTTTACTTCTGTTTAACTCTGTTTGCCCCTGTTTGCCTCTCTTTAACTCTGTTTAACACTGTTTGCCTCTGTTTTACCCTTTTTGCCTCTGTTTAAGTCTGCTTAACTCTGTTTGCCTCTGTTTGCCTCTGTTTAACTCCGTGTAACTCTTTTTTCCTCTGTTTAACTCTGTTTCCCTCTGTTTAACACTGTTTAACTCTGTTTGCCTCTGTTTGTTTCTGTTTAACTCTGTGTAACTCTGTGTAACTCTGTGTAACTCTCTTCTCCTCTGTTTAACTTTGTTTGCCTCTGTTTAACTCCGTTTGCCTCTGTTTGCCTCTGTTTAACTCTGTTTAACACTGTTTGACTCTTTTTGCCTCTGTTTTAATCTGTCTGCTTCTGTTTGCCTCTGTTTAAATCTATTTAACCTTGTTTGCCTCTGTTTCCTTCTCCTTAAGTCTGTTAAACTCTGTTTGCCTCTGTTTGCCTGTGTTAAACTCTGATTAAATCTGTTTGTCTCTGCTTAATTCTGTTTCAATCTGGTTCCATCTATTTAACTCTGTTTAACTCTTTTTGCCTCTGTTTAACTCTGTTTAACTCTGTTTGCCTCTGTTTAACTCTGTTTCAATCTGTTTGCCTCTGTTTGCCTCTGTTTAACTCTGATTAACTCTGTTTGCCTCTGTTTGACTCTGTTTACTTCTGTTTAACTCTGTTTAACTCTGTTTGCCTCTCTTTAACTCTGTTTAACTCTGTTTACTTCTGTTTAACTCTGTTTAACTCTGTTTGCCTCTCTTTTACTCTGTTTAACTCTGTTTGCCTCTGTTTTACCCTGTTTGCCTCTTTATGCATCTGTTTAACTCTGTGTAACTCTTTTTTCCTCTGTTTAACTCTGTTTCCCTCTGTTTAACACTGTTTAACTCTGTTTGCCTCTGTGTAACTCTGTGTAACTCTGTGTAACTCTCTTTTCCTCTGTTTAACTCTGTTTGCCTCTGTTTAACTCCGTTTGCCTCTGTTTGCCTCTGTTTAACTCTGATTAACTCTGTTTGCCTCTGTTTGACTCTGTTTACTTCTGTTTAACTCTGTTTAACTCTGTTTGCCTCTCTTTAACTCTGTGTAACTCTGTTTACTTCTGTTTAACTCTGTTTAACTCTGTTTGCCTCTCTTTATCTCTGTTTAACTCTGTTTGCCTCTGTTTTACCCTGTTTGCCTCTTTATGCCTCTGTTTAAGTCTGTTTAACTCTGTTTGCCTCTGTTTGCCTCTGTTTAACTCTGTGTAACTCTTTTTTCCTCTGTTTAACTCTGTTTCCCTCTGTTTAACACTGTTTAACACTGTTTGCCTCTGTTTGCCTCTGTGTAACTCTGTGTAACTCTGTGTAACTCTCTTTTCCTCTCTTTAACTCTTTTTGCCTCTGTTTAACTCTGTTTAACTCCGTTTGCCTCTGTTTGCCTCTGTTTAACTCTGATTAACTCTGTTTGCCTCTGTTTGACTCTGTTTACTTCTGTTTAACTCTGTTTAACTCTGTTTGCCTCTCTTTAACTCTGTGTAACTCTGTTTACTTCTGTTTAACTCTGTTTAACTCTGTTTGCCTCTCTTTATCTCTGTTTGACTCTGTTTGCCTCTGTTTTACCCTGTTTGCCTCTTTATGCCTCTGTTTAAGTCTGTTTAACTCTGTTTGCCTCTGTTTTACCCTGTTTGCCTCTGTGTAACTCTTTTTTCCTCTGTTTAACTCTGTTTAACACTGTTTAACTCTGTTTAACTCTGTTTGCCTCTGTTTAACTCTGTTTCAATCTGTTTGCCTCTGTTTAACTCTGATTAACTCTGCTTGCCTCTGTTTGCCTCTGTTTGACTCTGTTTACTTCTGTTTAACTCTGTTTAACTCTGTTTGCCTCTCTTTAACTCTGTTTAACTCTGTTTACTTCTGTTTAACTCTGTTTGCCCCTGTTTGCCTCTCTTTAACTCTGTTTAACTCTGTTTGCCTCTGTTTTACCCTTTTTGCCTCTGTTTAAGTCTGTTTAACTCTGTTTGCCTCTGTTTGCCTCTGTTTAACTCCGTGTAACTCTTTTTTTCCTCTGTTTAACTCTGTTTCCCTCTGTTTAACACTGTTTAACTGTGTTTGCCTCTGTTTGCTTCTGTTTAACTCTGTGTAACTCTGTGTAACTCTGTGTAACTCTCTTCTCCTCTGTTTAACTCTGTTTGCCTCTGTTTAACTCCGTTTGCCTCTGTTTGCCTCTGTTTAACTCTGTTTAACACTGTTTGCCTCTTTTTGCCTCTGTTTTAATCTGTTTGCTTCTGTTTGCCTCTGTTTAAATCTATTTAAACTTGTTTGCCTCTGTTTCCTTCTCTTTAAGTCTGTTTAACTCTGTTTGCCACTGTTTGCCTGTGTTAAACTCTGATTAACTCTGTTTGTCTCTGCTTAATTCTGTTTCAATCTGGTTCCATCTATTTAACTCTGTTTAACTCTTTTTGCCTCTGTTTAACTCTGTTTAACTCTGTTTGCCTCTGTTTAACTCTGTTTTCAATCTGTTTGCCTCTGTTTAACTCTGATTAACTCTGTTTGCCTCTGTTTGACTCTGTTTACTTCTGTTTAACTCTGTTTAACTCTGTTTGCCTCTCTATAACTCTGTTTAACTCTGTTTACTTCTGTTTAACTCTGTTTAACTCTGTTTGCCTCTCTTTAACTCTGTTTAACTCTGTTTGCCTCTGTTTTACCCTGTTTGCCTCTTTATGCATCTGTTTAAGTCTGTTTAACTCTGTTTGCCTCTCTTTGCCTCTGTTTAACTCTGTGTAACTCTTTTTTCCTCTGTTTAACTCTGTTTCCCTCTGTTTAACACTGTTTAACTCTGTTTGCCTCTGTTTGCTTCTGTTTAACTCTGTGTAACTCTGTGTAACTCTGTGTAACTCTCTTCTCCTCTGTTTAACTCTGTTTGCCTCTGTTTAACTCCGTTTGCCTCTGTTTGCCTCTGTTTTAATCTGTCTGCTTCTGTTTGCCTCTGTTTAAATCTATTTAACCTTGTTTGCCTCTGTTTCCTTCTCTTTAAGTCTGTTTAACTCTGTTTGCCTCTGTTTGCCTGTGTTAAACTCTGATTAACTCTGTTTGTCTCTGCTTAATTCTGTTTCAATCTGGTTCCATCTGTTTGCCTCTGTTTATCTCTGTGTAACTCTCCTTTCCTCTGTTTAACTCTGTTTGCCTCTGTTTAACTCTGTTTCAATCTGTTTGCCTCTGTTTAACTCTGATTAACTCTGTTTGCCTCTGTTTGACTCTGTTTACTTCTGTTTAACTCTGTTTAACTCTGTTTGCCTCTCTTTAACTATGTGTAACTCTGTTTACTTCTGTTTAACTCTGTTTAACTCTGTTTGCCTCTCTTTAACTCTGTTTAACTCTGTTTGCCTCTGTTTTACCCTGTTTGCCTCTTTATGCCTCTGTTTAACACTGTTTAACTCTGTTTGCCTCTGTTTGCCTCTGTGTAACTCTGTGTAACTCTGTGTAACTCTGTGTAACTCTCTTTTCCTCTCTTTAACTCTTTTTGCCTCTGTTTAACTCTGTTTAAATCTGTTTTGCCTCTGTTTAACTCTGTTTCAATCTGTTTGCCTCTGTTTAACTCTGATTAACTCTGTTTGCCTCTCTTTAACTCTGTGTAACTCTGTTTGCCTCTGTTTTACCCTGTTTGCCGCTGTGTAACTCTTTTTTCCTCTGTTTAACTCTGTTTAACTCTGTTTAACTCCGTTTAAACACTGTTTAACTCTGTTTGCCTCTGCTTGCCTCTGTTTAACTCCGTTTGCCTCTGTTTGCCTCTGTTTAACTCTGTTTAACACTGTTTGCCTCTTTTTGCCTCTGTTTTAATCTGTCTGCTTCTGTTTGCCTCTGTTTAAATCTATTTAACCTTGTTTGCCTCTGTTTCCTTCTCTTTAAGTCTGTTAAACTCTGTTTGCCTCTGTTTGCCTGTGTTAAACTCTGATTAACTCTGTTTGTCTCTGCTTAATTCTGTTTCAATCTGGTTCCATCTATTTAACTCTGTTTAACTCTTTTTGCCTCTGTTTGCCTCTGTTTAACTCTGTTTGCCTCTGTTTAACTCTGTTTCAACTGTTTGCCTCTGTTTAACTCTGATCTAACTCTGTTTGCCTCTGTTTAACGCTGTTTACTCTGTTTGCCTCTGTTTAACTCTGTTTAACTCTGTTTGCCTCTCTTTAACTCTGTTTAACTCTGTTTACTTCTGTTTAACTCTGTTTAACTCTGTTTGCCTCTCTTTTACTCTGTTTAACTCTGTTTGCCTCTGTTTTACCCTGTTTGCCTCTTTATGCATCTGTTTAACTCTGTGTAACTCTTTTTTCCTCTGTTTAACTCTGTTTCCCTCTGTTTAACACTGTTTAACTCTGTTTGCCTCTGTGTAACTCTGTGTAACTCTGTGTAACTCTCGTTTCCTCTGTTTCACTCTGTTTGCCTCTGTTTAACTCCGTTTGCCTCTGCTTGCCTCTGTTTAACTCTGATTAACTCTGTTTGCCTCTGTTTGACTCTGTTTAACTCTGTTTAACTCTGTTTAACTCTGTTTGCCTCTCTTTAACTCTGTGTAACTCTGTTTACTTCTGTTTAACTCTGTTTAACTCTGTTTGCCTCTCTTTAACTCTGTTTAACTCTGTTTACCTCTGTTTTACCCTGTTTGCCTCTTTATGACTCTGTTTAAGTCTGTTTAACTCTGTTTGCCTCTGTTTCCCTCTTTTTAACTCTGTGTAACTCTTTTTTCCTCTGTTTAACTCTGTTTCCCTCTGTTTAACACTGTTTAAATCTCTTTGCCTCTGTTTGCCTCTGTGTAACTCTGTGTAACTCTGTGTAACTCTCTTCTCCTCTGTTTAACTTTGTTTGCCTCTGTTTAACTCCGTTTGCCTCTGTTTGCCTCTGTTTAACTCTGTTTAACACTGTTTGACTCTTTTTGCCTCTGTTTTAATCTGTCTGCTTCTGTTTGCCTCTGTTTAAATCTATTTAACCTTGTTTGCCTCTGTTTCCTTCTCTTTAAGTCTGTTAAACTCTGTTTGCCTCTGTTTGCCTGTTTTAAACTCTGATTAAATCTGTTTGTCTCTGCTTAATTCTGTTTCAATCTGGTTCCATCTATTTAACTCTGTTTAACTCTTTTTGCCTCTGTTTAACTCTGTTTAACTCTGTTTGCCTCTGTTTAACTCTGTTTCAATCTGTTTGCCTCTGTTTGCCTCTGTTTAACTCTGATTAACTCTGTTTGCCTCTGTTTAACTCTGTTTACTTCTGTTTAACTCTGTTTGCCTCTGTTTGCCTCTCTTTTACTCTGTTTAACTCTGTTTGCCTCTGTTTTACCCTGTTTGCCTCTTTATGCATCTGTTTAACTCTGTGTAACTCTTTTTTCCTCTGTTTAACTCTGTTTCCCTCTGTTTAACACTGTTTAACTCTGTTTGCCTCTGTGTAACTCTGTGTAACTCTGTGTAACTCTCTTTTCCTCTGTTTAACTCTGTTTGCCTCTGTTTAACTCCGTTTGCCTCTGTTTGCCTCTGTTTAACTCTGATTAACTCTGTTTGCCTCTGTTTGAATCTGTTTACTTCTGTTTAACTCTGTTTAACTCTGTTTGCCTCTCTTTAACTCTGTGTAACTCTGTTTACTTCTGTTTAACTCTGTTTAACTCTGTTTGCCTCTCTTTATCTCTGTTTAACTCTGTTTGCCTCTGTTTTACCCTGTTTGCCTCTTTATGCCTCTGTTTAAGTCTGTTTAACTCTGTTTGCCTCTGTTTGCCTCTGTTTAACTCTGTGTAACTCTTTTTTCCTCTGTTTAACTCTGTTTCCCTCTGTTTAACACTGTTTAACACTGTTTGCCTCTGTTTGCCTCTGTGTAACTCTGTGTAACTCTGTGTAACTCTCTTTTCCTCTCTTTAACTCTTTTTGCCTCTGTTTAACTCTGTTTAACTCCGTTTGCCTCTGTTTGCCTCTGTTTAACTCTGATTAACTCTGTTTGCCTCTGTTTGACTCTGTTTACTTCTGTTTAACTCTGTTTAACTCTGTTTGCCTCTCTTTAACTCTGTGTAACTCTGTTTACTTCTGTTTAACTCTGTTTAACTCTGTTTGCCTCTCTTTATCTCTGTTTGACTCTGTTTGCCTCTGTTTTACCCTGTTTGCCTCTTTATGCCTCTGTTTAAGTCTGTTTAACTCTGTTTGCCTCTGTTTTACCCTGTTTGCCTCTGTGTAACTCTTTTTTCCTCTGTTTAACTCTGTTTAACTCTGTTTAACACTGTTTAACTCTGTTTAACTCTGTTTGCCTCTGTTTAACTCTGTTTCAATCTGTTTGCCTCTGTTTAACTCTGATTAACTCTGCTTGCCTCTGTTTGCCTCTGTTTGACTCTGTTTACTTCTGTTTAACTCTGTTTAACTCTGTTTGCCTCTCTTTAACTCTGTTTAACTCTGTTTACTTCTGTTTAACTCTGTTTGCCCCTGTTTGCCTCTCTTTAACTCTGTTTAACTCTGTTTGCCTCTGTTTTACCCTTTTTGCCTCTGTTTAAGTCTGTTTAACTCTGTTTGCCTCTGTTTGCCTCTGTTTAACTCCGTGTAACTCTTTTTTCCTCTGTTTAACTCTGTTTCCCTCTGTTTAACACTGTTTAACTGTGTTTGCCTCTGTTTGCTTCTGTTTAACTCTGTGTAACTCTGTGTAACTCTGTGTAACTCTCTTCTCCTCTGTTTAACTCTGTTTGCCTCTGTTTAACTCCGTTTGCCTCTGTTTGCCTCTGTTTAACTCTGTTTAACACTGTTTGCCTCTTTTTGCCTCTGTTTTAATCTGTTTGCTTCTGTTTGCCTCTGTTTAAATCTATTTAAACTTGTTTGCCTCTGTTTCCTTCTCTTTAAGTCTGTTTAACTCTGTTTGCCACTGTTTGCCTGTGTTAAACTCTGATTAACTCTGTTTGTCTCTGCTTAATTCTGTTTCAATCTGGTTCCATCTATTTAACTCTGTTTAACTCTTTTTGCCTCTGTTTAACTCTGTTTAACTCTGTTTGCCTCTGTTTAACTCTGTTTCAATCTGTTTGCCTCTGTTTAACTCTGATTAACTCTGTTTGCCTCTGTTTGACTCTGTTTACTTCTGTTTAACTCTGTTTAACTCTGTTTGCCTCTCTATAACTCTGTTTAACTCTGTTTACTTCTGTTTAACTCTGTTTAACTCTGTTTGCCTCTCTTTAACTCTGTTTAACTCTGTTTGCCTCTGTTTTACCCTGTTTGCCTCTTTATGCATCTGTTTAAGTCTGTTTAACTCTGTTTGCCTCTCTTTGCCTCTGTTTAACTCTGTGTAACTCTTTTTTCCTCTGTTTAACTCTGTTTCCCTCTGTTTAACACTGTTTAACTCTGTTTGCCTCTGTTTGCTTCTGTTTAACTCTGTGTAACTCTGTGTAACTCTGTGTAACTCTCTTCTCCTCTGTTTAACTCTGTTTGCCTCTGTTTAACTCCGTTTGCCTCTGTTTGCCTCTGTTTTAATCTGTCTGCTTCTGTTTGCCTCTGTTTAAATCTATTTAACCTTGTTTGCCTCTGTTTCCTTCTCTTTAAGTCTGTTTAACTCTGTTTGCCTCTGTTTGCCTGTGTTAAACTCTGATTAACTCTGTTTGTCTCTGCTTAATTCTGTTTCAATCTGGTTCCATCTGTTTGCCTCTGTTTATCTCTGTGTAACTCTCCTTTCCTCTGTTTAACTCTGTTTGCCTCTGTTTAACTCTGTTTCAATCTGTTTGCCTCTGTTTGCCTCTGTTTAACTCTGATTAACTCTGTTTGCCTCTGTTTGACTCTGTTTACTTCTGTTTAACTCTGTTTAATTCTGTTTGCCTCTCTTTAACTATGTGTAACTCTGTTTACTTCTGTTTAACTCTGTTTAACTCTGTTTGCCTCTCTTTAACTCTGTTTAACTCTGTTTGCCTCTGTTTTACCCTGTTTGCCTCTTTATGCCTCTGTTTAACACTGTTTAACTCTGTTTGCCTCTGTTTGCCTCTGTGTAACTCTGTGTAACTCTGTGTAACTCTGTGTAACTCTCTTTTCCTCTCTTTAACTCTTTTTGCCTCTGTTTAACTCTGTTTAAATCTGTTTGCCTCTGTTTAACTCTGTTTCAATCTGTTTGCCTCTGTTTAACTCTGATTAACTCTGTTTGCCTCTCTTTAACTCTGTGTAACTCTGTTTGCCTCTGTTTTACCCTGTTTGCCGCTGTGTAACTCTTTTTTCCTCTGTTTAACTCTGTTTAACTCTGTTTAACTCCGTTTAACACTGTTTAACTCTGTTTGCCTCTGCTTGCCTCTGTTTAACTCCGTTTGCCTCTGTTTGCCTCTGTTTAACTCTGTTTAACACTGTTTGCCTCTTTTTGCCTCTGTTTTAATCTGTCTGCTTCTGTTTGCCTCTGTTTAAATCTATTTAACCTTGTTTGCCTCTGTTTCCTTCTCTTTAAGTCTGTTAAACTCTGTTTGCCTCTGTTTGCCTGTGTTAAACTCTGATTAACTCTGTTTGTCTCTGCTTAATTCTGTTTCAATCTGGTTCCATCTATTTAACTCTGTTTAACTCTTTTTGCCTCTGTTTAACTCTGTTTAACTCTGTTTGCCTCTGTTTAACTCTGTTTCAATCTGTTTGCCTCTGTTTGCCTCTGTTTAACTCTGATTAACTCTGTTTGACTCTGTTTGACTCTGTTTACTTCTGTTTAACTCTGTTTAACTCTGTTTGCCTCTCTTTAACTCTGTTTAACTCTGTTTACTTCTGTTTAACTCTGTTTAACTCTGTTTGCCTCTCTTTTACTCTGTTTAACTCTGTTTGCCTCTGTTTTACCCTGTTTGCCTCTTTATGCATCTGTTTAACTCTGTGTAACTCTTTTTTCCTCTGTTTAACTCTGTTTCCCTCTGTTTAACACTGTTTAACTCTGTTTGCCTCTGTGTAACTCTGTGTAACTCTGTGTAACTCTCGTTTCCTCTGTTTCACTCTGTTTGCCTCTGTTTAACTCCGTTTGCCTCTGCTTGCCTCTGTTTAACTCTGATTAACTCTGTTTGCCTCTGTTTGACTCTGTTTAACTCTGTTTAACTCTGTTTAACTCTGTTTGCCTCTCTTTAACTCTGTGTAACTCTGTTTACTTCTGTTTAACTCTGTTTAACTCTGTTTGCCTCTCTTTAACTCTGTTTAACTCTGTTTACCTCTGTTTTACCCTGTTTGCCTCTTTATGACTCTGTTTAAGTCTGTTTAACTCTGTTTGCCTCTGTTTCCCTCTTTTTAACTCTGTGTAACTCTTTTTTCCTCTGTTTAACTCTGTTTCCCTCTGTTTAACACTGTTTAAATCTCTTTGCCTCTGTTTGCCTCTGTGTAACTCTGTGTAACTCTGTGTAACTCTCTTCTCCTCTGTTTAACTTTGTTTGCCTCTGTTTAACTCCGTTTGCCTCTGTTTGCCTCTGTTTAACTCTGTTTAACACTGTTTGACTCTTTTTGCCTCTGTTTTAATCTGTCTGCTTCTGTTTGCCTCTGTTTAAATCTATTTAACCTTGTTTGCCTCTGTTTCCTTCTCTTTAAGTCTGTTAAACTCTGTTTGCCTCTGTTTGCCTGTGTTAAACTCTGATTAAATCTGTTTGTCTCTGCTTAATTCTGTTTCAATCTGGTTCCATCTATTTAACTCTGTTTAACTCTTTTTGCCTCTGTTTAACTCTGTTTAACTCTGTTTGCCTCTGTTTAACTCTGTTTCAATCTGTTTGCCTCTGTTTGCCTCTGTTTAACTCTGATTAACTCTGTTTGCCTCTGTTTGACTCTGTTTACTTCTGTTTAACTCTGTTTAACTCTGTTTGCCTCTCTTTAACTCTGTTTAACTCTGTTTACTTCTGTTTAACTCTGTTTAACTCTGTTTGCCTCTCTTTTACTCTGTTTAACTCTGTTTGCCTCTGTTTTACCCTGTTTGCCTCTTTATGCATCTGTTTAACTCTGTGTAACTCTTTTTTCCTCTGTTTAACTCTGTTTCCCTCTGTTTAACACTGTTTAACTCTGTTTGCCTCTGTGTAACTCTGTGTAACTCTGTGTAACTCTCTTTTCCTCTGTTTAACTCTGTTTGCCTCTGTTTAACTCCGTTTGCCTCTGTTTGCCTCTGTTTAACTCTGATTAACTCTGTTTGCCTCTGTTTGACTCTGTTTACTTCTGTTTAACTCTGTTTAACTCTGTTTGCCTCTCTTTAACTCTGTGTAACTCTGTTTACTTCTGTTTAACTCTGTTTAACTCTGTTTGCCTCTCTTTATCTCTGTTTAACTCTGTTTGCCTCTGTTTTACCCTGTTTGCCTCTTTATGCCTCTGTTTAAGTCTGTTTAACTCTGTTTGCCTCTGTTTGCCTCTGTTTAACTCTGTGTAACTCTTTTTTCCTCTGTTTAA
Source organism: Isurus oxyrinchus (assembly GCA_026770705.1). Taxonomy (NCBI): domain Eukaryota; kingdom Metazoa; phylum Chordata; class Chondrichthyes; order Lamniformes; family Lamnidae; genus Isurus; species Isurus oxyrinchus. The sequence goes on from JANJGN010002273.1 coordinate 20,785, forward strand.
CTCTGTTTCCCTCTGTTTAACACTGTTTAACACTGTTTGCCTCTGTTTGCCTCTGTGTAACTCTGTGTAACTCTGTGTAACTCTCTTTTCCTCTCTTTAACTCTTTTTGCCTCTGTTTAACTCTGTTTAACTCCGTTTGCCTCTGTTTGCCTCTGTTTAACTCTGATTAACTCTGTTTGCCTCTGTTTGACTCTGTTTACTTCTGTTTAACTCTGTTTAACTCTGTTTGCCTCTCTTTAACTCTGTGTAACTCTGTTTACTTCTGTTTAACTCTGTTTAACTCTGTTTGCCTCTCTTTATCTCTGTTTGACTCTGTTTGCCTCTGTTTTACCCTGTTTGCCTCTTTATGCCTCTGTTTAAGTCTGTTTAACTCTGTTTGCCTCTGTTTTACCCTGTTTGCCTCTGTGTAACTCTTTTTTCCTCTGTTTAACTCTGTTTAACTCTGTTTAACACTGTTTAACTCTGTTTAACTCTGTTTGCCTCTGTTTAACTCTGTTTCAATCTGTTTGCCTCTGTTTAACTCTGATTAACTCTGCTTGCCTCTGTTTGCCTCTGTTTGACTCTGTTTACCTCTGTTTAACTCTGTTTGCCTCTCTCTAACTCTGTTTAACTCTGTTTACTTCTGTTTAACTCTGTTTGCCCCTGTTTGCCTCTCTTTAACTCTGTTTAACACTGTTTGCCTCTGTTTTACCCTTTTTGCCTCTGTTTAAGTCTGCTTAACTCTGTTTGCCTCTGTTTGCCTCTGTTTAACTCCGTGTAACTCTTTTTTCCTCTGTTTAACTCTGTTTCCCTCTGTTTAACACTGTTTAACTCTGTTTGCCTCTGTTTGTTTCTGTTTAACTCTGTGTAAATCTGTGTAACTCTGTGTAACTCTCTTCTCCTCTGTTTAACTTTGTTTGCCTCTGTTTAACTCCGTTTGCCTCTGTTTGCCTCTGTTTAACTCTGTTTAACACTGTTTGACTCTTTTTGCCTCTGTTTTAATCTGTCTGCTTCTGTTTGCCTCTGTTTAAATCTATTTAACCTTGTTTGCCTCTGTTTCCTTCTCCTTAAGTCTGTTAAACTCTGTTTGCCTCTGTTTGCCTGTGTTAAACTCTGATTAAATCTGTTTGTCTCTGCTTAATTCTGTTTCAATCTGGTTCCATCTATTTAACTCTGTTTAACTCTTTTTGCCTCTGTTTAACTCTGTTTAACTCTGTTTGCCTCTGTTTAACTCTGTTTCAATCTGTTTGCCTCTGTTTAACTCTGATTAACTCTGTTTGCCTCTGTTTGACTCTGTTTACTTCTGTTTAACTCTGTTTAACTCTGTTTGCCTCTCTATAACTCTGTTTAACTCTGTTTACTTCTGTTTAACTCTGTTTAACTCTGTTTGCCTCTCTTTAACTCTGTTTAACTCTGTTTGCCTCTGTTTTACCCTGTTTGCCTCTTTATGCATCTGTTTAAGTCTGTTTAACTCTGTTTGCCTCTCTTTGCCTCTGTTTAACTCTGTGTAACTCTTTTTTCCTCTGTTTAACTCTGTTTCCCTCTGTTTAACACTGTTTAACTCTGTTTGCCTCTGTTTGCTTCTGTTTAACTCTGTGTAACTCTGTGTAACTCTGTGTAACTCTCTTCTCCTCTGTTTAACTCTGTTTGCCTCTGTTTAACTCCGTTTGCCTCTGTTTGCCTCTGTTTTAATCTGTCTGCTTCTGTTTGCCTCTGTTTAAATCTATTTAACCTTGTTTGCCTCTGTTTCCTTCTCTTTAAGTCTGTTTAACTCTGTTTGCCTCTGTTTGCCTGTGTTAAACTCTGATTAACTCTGTTTGTCTCTGCTTAATTCTGTTTCAATCTGGTTCCATCTGTTTGCCTCTGTTTATCTCTGTGTAACTCTCCTTTCCTCTGTTTAACTCTGTTTGCCTCTGTTTAACTCTGTTTCAATCTGTTTGCCTCTGTTTGCCTCTGTTTAACTCTGATTAACTCTGTTTGCCTCTGTTTGACTCTGTTTACTTCTGTTTAACTCTGTTTAACTCTGTTTGCCTCTCTTTAACTATGTGTAACTCTGTTTACTTCTGTTTAACTCTGTTTAACTCTGTTTGCCTCTCTTTAACTCTGTTTAACTCTGTTTGCCTCTGTTTTACCCTGTTTGCCTCTTTATGCCTCTGTTTAACACTGTTTAACTCTGTTTGCCTCTGTTTGCCTCTGTGTAACTCTGTGTAACTCTGTGTAACTCTGTGTAACTCTCTTTTCCTCTCTTTAACTCTTTTTGCCTCTGTTTAACTCTGTTTAAATCTGTTTGCCTCTGTTTAACTCTGTTTCAATCTGTTTGCCTCTGTTTAACTCTGATTAACTCTGTTTGCCTCTCTTTAACTCTGTGTAACTCTGTTTGCCTCTGTTTTACCCTGTTTGCCGCTGTGTAACTCTTTTTTCCTCTGTTTAACTCTGTTTAACTCTGTTTAACTCCGTTTAACACTGTTTAACTCTGTTTGCCTCTGCTTGCCTCTGTTTAACTCCGTTTGCCTCTGTTTGCCTCTGTTTAACTCTGTTTAACACTGTTTGCCTCTTTTTGCCTCTGTTTTAATCTGTCTGCTTCTGTTTGCCTCTGTTTAAATCTATTTAACCTTGTTTGCCTCTGTTTCCTTCTCTTTAAGTCTGTTAAACTCTGTTTGCCTTTGTTTGCCTGTGTTAAACTCTGATTAACTCTGTTTGTCTCTGCTTAATTCTGTTTCAATCTGGTTCCATCTATTTAACTCTGTTTAACTCTTTTTGCCTCTGTTTAACTCTGTTTAACTCTGTTTGCCTCTGTTTAACTCTGTTTCAATCTGTTTGCCTCTGTTTGCCTCTGTTTAACTCTGATTAACTCTGTTTGACTCTGTTTGACTCTGTTTACTTCTGTTTAACTCTGTTTAACTCTGTTTGCCTCTCTTTAACTCTGTTTAACTCTGTTTACTTCTGTTTAACTCTGTTTAACTCTGTTTGCCTCTCTTTTACTCTGTTTAACTCTGTTTGCCTCTGTTTTACCCTGTTTGCCTCTTTATGCATCTGTTTAACTCTGTGTAACTCTTTTTTCCTCTGTTTAACTCTGTTTCCCTCTGTTTAACACTGTTTAACTCTGTTTGCCTCTGTGTAACTCTGTGTAACTCTGTGTAACTCTCGTTTCCTCTGTTTCACTCTGTTTGCCTCTTTTTAACTCCGTTTGCCTCTGCTTGCCTCTGTTTAACTCTGATTAACTCTGTTTGCCTCTGTTTGACTCTGTTTAACTCTGTTTAACTCTGTTTAACTCTGTTTGCCTCTCTTTAACTCTGTGTAACTCTGTTTACTTCTGTTTAACTCTGTTTAACTCTGTTTGCCTCTCTTTAACTCTGTTTAACTCTGTTTACCTCTGTTTTACCCTGTTTGCCTCTTTATGACTCTGTTTAAGTCTGTTTAACTCTGTTTGCCTCTGTTTCCCTCTTTTTAACTCTGTGTAACTCTTTTTTCCTCTGTTTAACTCTGTTTCCCTCTGTTTTAACACTGTTTAAATCTCTTTGCCTCTGTTTGCCTCTGTGTAACTCTGTGTAACTCTGTGTAACTCTCTTCTCCTCTGTTTAACTTTGTTTGCCTCTGTTTAACTCCGTTTGCCTCTGTTTGCCTCTGTTTAACTCTGTTTAACACTGTTTGACTCTTTTTGCCTCTGTTTTAATCTGTCTGCTTCTGTTTGCCTCTGTTTAAATCTATTTAACCTTGTTTGCCTCTGTTTCCTTCTCTTTAAGTCTGTTAAACTCTGTTTGCCTCTGTTTGCCTGTGTTAAACTCTGATTAAATCTGTTTGTCTCTGCTTAATTCTGTTTCAATCTGGTTCCATCTATTTAACTCTGTTTAACTCTTTTTGCCTCTGTTTAACTCTGTTTAACTCTGTTTGCCTCTGTTTAACTCTGTTTCAATCTGTTTGCCTCTGTTTGCCTCTGTTTAACTCTGATTAACTCTGTTTGCCTCTGTTTGACTCTGTTTACTTCTGTTTAACTCTGTTTAACTCTGTTTGCCTCTCTTTAACTCTGTTTAACTCTGTTTACTTCTGTTTAACTCTGTTTAACTCTGTTTGCCTCTCTTTTACTCTGTTTAACTCTGTTTGCCTCTGTTTTACCCTGTTTGCCTCTTTATGCATCTGTTTAACTCTGTGTAACTCTTTTTTCCTCTGTTTAACTCTGTTTCCCTCTGTTTAACACTGTTTAACTCTGTTTGCCTCTGTGTAACTCTGTGTAACTCTGTGTAACTCTCTTTTCCTCTGTTTAACTCTGTTTGCCTCTGTTTAACTCCGTTTGCCTCTGTTTGCCTCTGTTTAACTCTGATTAACTCTGTTTGCCTCTGTTTGACTCTGTTTACTTCTGTTTAACTCTGTTTAACTCTGTTTGCCTCTCTTTAACTCTGTGTAACTCTGTTTACTTCTGTTTAACTCTGTTTAACTCTGTTTGCCTCTCTTTATCTCTGTTTAACTCTGTTTGCCTCTGTTTTACCCTGTTTGCCTCTTTATGCCTCTGTTTAAGTCTGTTTAAACTCTGTTTGCCTCTGTTTGCCTCTGTTTAACTCTGTGTAACTCTTTTTTCCTCTGTTTAACTCTGTTTCCCTCTGTTTAACACTGTTTAACACTGTTTGCCTCTGTTTGCCTCTGTGTAACTCTGTGTAACTCTGTGTAACTCTCTTTTCCTCTCTTTAACTCTTTTTGCCTCTGTTTAACTCTGTTTAACTCCGTTTGCCTCTGTTTGCCTCTGTTTAACTCTGATTAACTCTGTTTGCCTCTGTTTGACTCTGTTTACTTCTGTTTAACTCTGTTTAACTCTGTTTGCCTCTCTTTAACTCTGTGTAACTCTGTTTACTTCTGTTTAACTCTGTTTAACTCTGTTTGCCTCTCTTTATCTCTGTTTGACTCTGTTTGCCTCTGTTTTACCCTGTTTGCCTCTTTATGCCTCTGTTTAAGTCTGTTTAACTCTGTTTGCCTCTGTTTTACCCTGTTTGCCTCTGTGTAACTCTTTTTTCCTCTGTTTAACTCTGTTTAACTCTGTTTAACACTGTTTAACTCTGTTTAACTCTGTTTGCCTCTGTTTAACTCTGTTTCAATCTGTTTGCCTCTGTTTAACTCTGATTAACTCTGCTTGCCTCTGTTTGCCTCTGTTTGACTCTGTTTACTTCTGTTTAACTCTGTTTAACTCTGTTTGCCTCTCTTTAACTCTGTTTAACTCTGTTTACTTCTGTTTAACTCTGTTTGCCCCTGTTTGCCTCTCTTTAACTCTGTTTAACTCTGTTTGCCTCTGTTTTACCCTTTTTGCCTCTGTTTAAGTCTGTTTAACTCTGTTTGCCTCTGTTTGCCTCTGTTTAACTCCGTGTAACTCTTTTTTCCTCTGTTTAACTCTGTTTCCCTCTGTTTAACACTGTTTAACTGTGTTTGCCTCTGTTTGCTTCTGTTTAACTCTGTGTAACTCTGTGTAACTCTGTGTAACTCTCTTCTCCTCTGTTTAACTCTGTTTGCCTCTGTTTAACTCCGTTTGCCTCTGTTTGCCTCTGTTTAACTCTGTTTAACACTGTTTGGCCTCTTTTTGGCCTCTGTTTTATCTGTTTGCTTCTGTTTGCCTCTGTTTAAATCTATTTAAACTTGTTTGCCTCTGTTTCCTTCTCTTTAAGTCTGTTTAACTCTGTTTGCCACTGTTTGCCTGTGTTAAACTCTGATTAACTCTGTTTGTCTCTGCTTAATTCTGTTTCAATCTGGTTCCATCTATTTAACTCTGTTTTAACTCTTTTTGCCTCTGTTTAACTCTGTTTAACTCTGTTTGCCTCTGTTTAACTCTGTTTCAATCTGTTTGCCTCTGTTTAACTCTGATTAACTCTGTTTGCCTCTGTTTGACTCTGTTTACTTCTGTTTAACTCTGTTTAACTCTGTTTGCCTCTCTATAACTCTGTTTAACTCTGTTTACTTCTGTTTAACTCTGTTTAACTCTGTTTGCCTCTCTTTAACTCTGTTTTAACTCTGTTTGCCTCTGTTTTACCCTGTTTGCCTCTTTATGCATCTGTTTAAGTCTGTTTAACTCTGTTTGCCTCTCTTTGCCTCTGTTTAACTCTGTGTAACTCTTTTTTCCGTCTGTTTAACTCTGTTTCCCTCTGTTTAACACTGTTTTAACTCTGTTTGCCTCTGTTTGCTTCTTGTTTAACTCTGTGTAACTCTGTGTAACTCTGTGTAACTCTCTTCTCCTCTGTTTAACTCTGTTTGCCTCTGTTTAACTCCGTTTGCCTCTGTTTGCCTCTGTTTTAATCTGTCTGCTTCTGTTTGCCTCTGTTTAAATCTATTTAACCTTGTTTGCCTCTGTTTCCTTCTCTTTAAGTCTGTTTTAACTCTGTTTGCCTCTGTTTGCCTGTGTTAAACTCTGATTAACTCTGTTTGTCTCTGCTTAATTCTGTTTCAATCTGGTTCCATCTGTTTGCCTCTGTTTATCTCTGTGTAACTCTCCTTTCCTCTGTTTAACTCTGTTTGCCTCTGTTTAACTCTGTTTCAATCTGTTTGCCTCTGTTTGCCTCTGTTTAACTCTGATTAACTCTGTTTGCCTCTGTTTGACTCTGTTTACTTCTGTTTAACTCTGTTTAACTCTGTTTGCCTCTCTTTAACTATGTGTAACTCTGTTTACTTCTGTTTAACTCTGTTTAACTCTGTTTGCCTCTCTTTAACTCTGTTTAACTCTGTTTGCCTCTGTTTTACCCTGTTTGCCTCTTTATGCCTCTGTTTAAACACTGTTTAACTCTGTTTGCCTCTGTTTGCCTCTGTGTAACTCTGTGTAACTCTGTGTAACTCTGTGTAACTCTCTTTTCCTCTCTTTAACTCTTTTTGCCTCTGTTTAACTCTGTTTTAAATCTGTTTGCCTCTGTTTAACTCTGTTTCAATCTGTTTGCCTCTGTTTAACTCTGATTAACTCTGTTTGCCTCTCTTTAACTCTGTGTAACTCTGTTGCCTCTGTTTTACCCTGTTTGCCGCTGTGTAACTCTTTTTTCCTCTGTTTAACTCTGTTTAACTCTGTTAAACTCCGTTAAACACTGTTTAACTCTGTTTGCCCTCTGCTTGCCTCTGTTTAACTCCGTTTGCCTCTGTTTGCCTCTGTTTAACTCTGTTTAACACTGTTTGCCTCTTTTTGCCTCTGTTTTAATCTGTCTGCTTCTGTTTGCCTCTGTTTAAATCTATTTAACCTTGTTTGCCTCTGTTTCCTTCTCTTTAAGTCTGTTAAACTCTGTTTGCCTCTGTTTGCCTGTGTTAAACTCTGATTAACTCTGTTTGTCTCTGCTTAATTCTGTTTCAATCTGGTTCCATCTATTTAACTCTGTTTAACTCTTTTTGCCTCTGTTTAACTCTGTTTAACTCTGTTTGCCTCTGTTTAACTCTGTTTCAATCTGTTTGCCTCTGTTTGCCTCTGTTTAACTCTGATTAACTCTGTTTGACTCTGTTTGACTCTGTTTCCCTCTGTTTAACTCTGTTTAACTCTGTTTGCCTCTCTTTAACTCTGTTTAACTCTGTTTACTTCTGTTTAACTCTGTTTAACTCTGTTTGCCTCTCTTTTACTCTGTTTAACTCTGTTTGCCTCTGTTTTTACCCTGTTTGCCTCTTTATGCATCTGTTTAACTCTGTGTAACTCTTTTTTCCTCTGTTTAACTCTGTTTCCCTCTGTTTAACACTGTTTAACGCTGTTTGCCTCTGTGTAACTCTGTGTAACTCTGTGTAACTCTCGTTTCCTCTGTTTCACTCTGTTTGCCTCTGTTTAACTCCGTTTGCCTCTGCTTGCCTCTGTTTAACTCTGATTAACTCTGTTTGCCTCTGTTTGACTCTGTTTAACTCTGTTTAACTCTGTTTAACTCTGTTTGCCTCTCTTTAACTCTGTGTAACTCTGTTTACTTCTGTTTAACTCTGTTTAACTCTGTTTGCCTCTCTTTAAACTCTGTTTAACTCTGTTTACCTCTGTTTTACCCTGTTTGCCTCTTTATGACTCTGTTTAAGTCTGTTTAACTCTGTTTGCCTCTGTTTCCCTCTTTTTAACTCTGTGTAACTCTTTTTTTCCTCTGTTTAAAACTCTGTTTCCCTCTGTTTAACACTGTTTAACTCTGTTTGCCTCTGTTTGCCTCTGTGTAACTCTGTGTAACTCTGTGTAACTCTCTTTTCCTCTCTTTAACTCTTTTGCCTCTGTTTAACTCTGTTTAACTCTGTTTGCCTCTGTTTAACTCGGTTTCAATCTGTTTGCCTCTGTTTAACTCTGATTAAAATCTTTATGCCTCTCTTAAACTCTGTTTAACTCTGTTTGCCTCTGTTTTACCCTGTTTGCCTCTGTGTAACTCTTTTTTCCTCTGTTTAACTCTGTTTAACTCTGTTTAACTCTGTTTAACACTGTTTAACTCTGTTTGCCTCTGTTTGCCTCTGTTTAACTCTGTGTAACTCTGTGTGACTCTCTTTTCCTCTGTTTAACTCTGCTTGCCTCTGTTTAACTCCGTTTGCCTCTGTTTGCATCTGTTTAACTCTGATTAACTCTGTTTGCCTCTGTTTAACTCTGTTTCAATCTGTTTGCCTCTGTTTAACTCTGATTAACTCTGCTTGCCTCTGTTTGCCTCTGTTTGACTCTGTTTTACTCTGTTTAACTCTGTTTAACTCTGTTTGCCTCTCTTTAACTCTGTTTAACTCTGTTTACTTCTGTTTAACTCTGTTTGCCCCTGTTTGCCTCTCTTTAACTCTGTTTAACTCTGTTTGCCTCTGTTTTACCCTTTTTGCCTCTGTTTAAGTCTGTTTAACTCTGTTTTGCCTCTGTTTGCCTCTGTTTAACTCCGTGTAACTCTTTTTTCCTCTGTTTAACTCTGTTTCCCTCTGTTTAACACTGTTTAACTTTGTTTGCCTCTGTTTGCTTCTGTTTTACTCTGTGTAACTCTGTGTAACTCTGTGTAACTCTGTGTAACTCTGTGTAACTCTCTTCTCCTCTGTTTAACTCTGTTTGCCTCTGTTTAAACTCCGTTTGCCTCTGTTTTGCCTCTGTTTAACTCTGTTTATAACACTGTTTGCCTCTTTTTGCCTCTGTTTTTAATCTGTTTGCTTCTGTTTGCCTCTGTTTAAATCAATTTAACCTTGTTTGCCTCTGTTTCCTTCTCTTTAAGTCTGTTTAACCTCTGTTTGCCACTGTTTGCCTGTGTTAAACTCTGATTAACTCTGTTTGTCTCTGCTTAATTCTGTTTCAATCTGGTTCCATCTATTTAACTCTGTTTAACTCTTTTTGCCTCTGTTTAACTCTGTTTAACTCTGTTTGCCTCTGTTTAACTCTGTTTCAATCTGTTTGCCTCTGTTTAACTCTGATTAACTCTGTTTGCCCTCTGTTTACTTCTGTTAACTCTGTTTAACTCTGTTTGCCTCTCTATAACTCTGTTTAACTCTGTTTACTTCTGTTTAACTCTGTTTTAACTCTGTTTGCCTCTCTATAACTCTGTTTAACTCTGTTTACTTCTGTTTAACTCTGTTTAACTCTGTTTGCCTCTCCTTAACTCTGTTTAACTCTGTTTGCCTCTGTTTTACCCTGTTTGCCTCTTTATGCATCTGTTTAAGTCTGTTTAACTCTGTTTGCCTCTCTTTGCCTCTGTTTAACTCTGTGTAACTCTTTTTTCCTCTGTTTAACTCTGTTTCCCTCTGTTTAACACTGTTTAACTCTGTTTGCCTCTGTTTGCTTCTGTTTAACTCTGTGTAACTCTGTGTAACTCTGTGTAACTCTCTTCTCCTCTGTTTAACTCTGTTTGCCTCTGTTTAACTCCGTTTGCCTCTGTTTGCCTCTGTTTTAATCTGTCTGCTTCTGTTTGCCTCTGTTTAAATCTATTTAACCTTGTTTGCCTCTGTTTCCTTCTCTTTAAGTCTGTTTAACTCTGTTTGCCTCTGTTTGCCTGTGTTAAACTCTGATTAACTCTGTTTGTCTCTGCTTAATTCTGTTTCAATCTGGTTCCATCTGTTTGCCTCTGTTTATCTCTGTGTAACTCTCCTTTCCTCTGTTTAACTCTGTTTGCCTCTGTTTAACTCTGTTTCAATCTGTTTGCCTCTGTTTAACTCTGATTAACTCTGTTTGCCTCTGTTTGACTCTGTTTTACTTCTGTTTAACTCTGTTTAACTCTGTTTGCCTCTCTTTAACTATGTGTAACTCTGTTTACTTCTGTTTAACTCTGTTTAACTCTGTTTGCCTCTCTTTAACTCAGTTTAACTCTGTTTGCCTCTGTTTTACCCTGTTTGCCTCTTATGCCTCTGTTTAACACTGTTTAACTCTGTTTGCCTCTGTTTGCCTCTGTGTAACTCTGTGTAACTCTCTTTTCCTCTCTTTAACTCTTTTTGCCTCTGTTTAACTCTGTTTAAATCTGTTTGCCTCTGTTTAACTCTGTTTCAATCTGTTTGCCTCTGTTTAACTCTGATTAACTCTGTTTGCCTCTCTTTAACTCTGCTAACTCTGTTTGCCTCTGTTTTACCCTGTTTGCCGCTGTGTAACTCTTTTTTTCCTCTGTTTAACTCTGTTTAAACTCTGTTTAACACTGTTTAACTCTGTTTGCCTCTGCTTGCCTCTGTTTAACTCCGTTTGCCTCTGTTTGCCTCTGTTTAACTCTGTTAACACTGTTTGCCTCTTTTTGCCTCTGTTTAATCTGTCTGCTTCTGTTTGCCTCTGTTTAAATCTATTTAACCTTGTTTGCCTCTGTTTCCTTCTCTTTAAGTCTGTTTAACTCTGTTTTGCCTCTGTTTTCCTGTGTTAAACTCTTTGTAACTCTGTTTCAATCTGTTTAACTCTGTTTGCCTCTGTTTGCATCTGTTTAACTCTGATTAACTCTGTTTGCCTCTTTTTGCCTCTGTTTGACTCTGTTTACCTCTGTTTAACTCTGTTTAACTCTGTTTGCCTCTCTTTAACTCTGTTTAACTCTGTTTGCCTCTGTTTAACTCTGTTTGCCTCTTTATGCCTCTGTTTATGTCTGTTTAACTCTGTTTGCCTCTCTTTGCCTCTGTTTAACTCTGTGTAATTGGTTTCCTCTGTTTAACTCTTTTTCCCTCTGTTTAACTCTTTATGCCCCTGTTTTACTCTGTGTAACTCTGTTTTCCTCTGTTTAACTCTGCTTAAACCTGTTTCCCTCTGTTTAACACTGTTTAAACTCTTTTTGCCTCTGTTTAACTCTGTTTGCCTCTGCTTGCCTCTGTTTAACTCTGCGGAACTCTCTTTTCCTCTGTTTAACTCTCTTTGCCTCTGTTTAACTCTGTTTAACACTTTTTCCTCTGTTTAACTCTGTTTAAGTCTTTTTGCCTCTGTTTAACTCTGTTTCCCTCTGTTTAACTCTTTATGCCACTGTTTTACTCTGTGTAACTCTGTTTTCCTCTGTTTAACTCTGCTTAAACCTGTTTCCCTCTGTTTAGAACTGTTAAACTCTTTATGCCTCTGTTTAAATCTTTTTGCCTCTGTTTAACTCTGCGTAACTCTCTTTTCCTCTGTTTAACTCTCTTTGCCTCTGTTTAACTCTGTTTAACACTTTTTTCCCTCTGTTTAACTCTGTTTAAACTCTTTTTGCCTCTGTTTAATTCTTTTTCCCTCTGTTTAACTCTGTTTAACTCTGTTTGCCTCTGTCTGACTCTGTTTCAATCTGTTTAACTCTGTTTCCCTCTGTTTAACTCTGTGTAACGCTTTTCGCATCTGTTTAACTCTGTTTAACTCTGCTTGCCTCTGTTTGCCTCTATATAACTCTGTTTAACTCTGTTTGCCTCTCTTTGCCTCTGCTTAACTCTGTGTAATTCTGTTTTCCACTGTTTAACTCTGTTTCCCTCAGTTTAACTCTTTTTGCCTCTGTTTAACTCTGTTTGCCTCGGTTTCCTTCTGTTTAACTCTGCTTAACTCTGTTTGCCTCTCTTTAACTCTGTTTAACTCTGTTTACTTCTGTTTAACTCTGTTTGCCTCTGTTTGCCTCTCTTTAACTCTGTTTAACTCTGTTTGTCTCTGTTTTACCCTGTTTGCCTCTGTTTAAGTCGGTTTAACTCTGTTTGCCTCTGTTTGCCTCTGTTTAACTCTGTGTAACTCTTTTTTCCTCTGTTTAACTAACTCTGTTTCCCTCTGTTTAACACTGATTAACTCTGTTTGTCTCTGCTTAATTCTGTTTCAATCTGGTTCCATCTATTTAACTCTGTTTAACTCTTTTTGCCTCTGTTTAACTCTGTTTAACTCTGTTTGCCTCTGTTTAACTCTGTTTCAATCTGTTTGCCTCTGTTTAACTCTGATTAACTCTGTTTGCCTCTGTTTGACTCTGTTTACTTCTGTTTAACTCTGTTTAACTCTGTTTGCCTCTCTATAACTCTGTTTAACTCTGTTTACTTCTGTTTAACTCTGTTTAACTCTGTTTGCCTCTCCTTAACTCTGTTTAACTCTGTTTGCCTCTGTTTTACCCTGTTTGCCTCTTTATGCATCTGTTTAAGTCTGTTTAACTCTGTTTGCCTCTCTTTGCCTCTGTTTAACTCTGTGTAACTCTTTTTTCCTCTGTTTAACTCTGTTTCCCTCTGTTTAACACTGTTTAACTCTGTTTGCCTCTGTTTGCTTCTGTTTAACTCTGTGTAACTCTGTGTAACTCTGTGTAACTCTCTTCTCCTCTGTTTAACTCTGTTTGCCTCTGTTTAACTCCGTTTGCCTCTGTTTGCCTCTGTTTTAATCTGTCTGCTTCTGTTTGCCTCTGTTTAAATCTATTTAACCTTGTTTGCCTCTGTTTCCTTCTCTTTAAGTCTGTTTAACTCTTTTTGCCTCTGTTTGCCTGTGTTAAACTCTGATTAACTCTGTTTGTCTCTGCTTAATTCTGTTTCAATCTGGTTCCATCTGTTTGCCTCTGTTTATCTCTGTGTAACTCTCCTTTCCTCTGTTTAACTCTGTTTGCCTCTGTTTAACTCTGTTTCAATCTGTTTGCCTCTGTTTAACTCTGATTAACTCTGTTTGCCACTGTTTGACTCTGTTTACTTCTGTTTAACTCTGTTTAACTCTGTTTGCCTCTCTTTAACTATGTGTAACTCTGTTTACTTCTGTTTAACTCTGTTTAACTCTGTTTGCCTCTCTTTAACTCTGTTTAACTCTGTTTGCCTCTGTTTTACCCTGTTTGCCTCTTTATGCCTCTGTTTAACACTGTTTAACTCTGTTTGCATCTGTTTGCCTCTGTGTAACTCTGTGTAACTCTGTGTAACTCTGTGTAACTCTCTTTTCCTCTCTTTAACTCTTTTTGCCTCTGTTTAACTCTGTTTAAATCTGTTTGCCTCTGTTTAACTTTGTTTCAATCTGTTTGCCTCTGTTTAACTCTGATTAACTCTGTTTGCCTCTCTTTAACTCTGTTTAACTCTGTTTGCCTCTGTTTTACCCTGTTTGCCGCTGTGTAACTCTTTTTCCCTCTGTTTAACTCTGTTTAACTCTGTTTAACACTGTTTAACTCTGTTTGCCTCTGCTTGCCTCTGTTTAACTCCGTTTGCCTCTGTTTGCCTCTGTTTAACTCTGTTTAACACTGTTTGCCTCTTTTTGCCTCTGTTTTAATCTGTCTGCTTCTGTTTGCCTCTGTTTAAATCTATTTAACCTTGTTTGCCTCTGTTTCCTTCTCTTTAAGTCTGTTTAACTCTGTTTGCCTCTGTTTGCCTGTGTTAAACTCTTTGTAACTCTGTTTCAATCTGTTTAACTCTGTTTGCCTCTGTTTGCATCTGTTTAACTCTGATTAACTCTGTTTGCCTCTTTTTGCCTCTGTTTGACTCTGTTTACCTCTGTTTAACTCTGTTTAACTCTGTTTGCCTCTCTTTAACTCTGTTTAACTCTGTTTGCCTCTGTTTAACTCTGTTTGCCTCTTTATGCCTCTGTTTATGTCTGTTTAACTCTGTTTGCCTCTCTTTGCCTCTGTTTAACTCTGTGTAATTGGTTTCCTCTGTTTAACTCTTTTTCCCTCTGTTTAACTCTTTATGCCCCTGTTTTACTCTGTGTAACTCTGTTTTCCTCTGTTTAACTCTGCTTAAACCTGTTTCCCGCTGTTTAACACTGTTTAACTCTTTTTGCCTCTGTTTAACTCTGTTTGCCTCTGTTTAACTCTGCGGAACTCTCTTTTCCTCTGTTTAACTCTCTTTGCCTCTGTTTAACTCTGTTTAACACTTTTTCCTCTGTTTAACTCTGTTTAAGTCTTTTTGCCTCTGTTTAACTCTGTTTCCCTCTGTTTAACTCTTTATGCCACTGTTTTACTCTGTGTAACTCTGTTTTCCTCTGTTTAACTCTGCTTAAACCTGTTTCCCTCTGTTTAGAACTGTTAAACTCTTTATGCCTCTGTTTAAATCTTTTTGCCTCTGTTTAACTCTGCGTAACTCTCTTTTCCTCTGTTTAACTCTCTTTGCCTCTGTTTAACTCTGTTTAAATCTTTTTCCCTCTGTTTAACTCTGTTTAACTCTTTTTGCCTCTGTTTAACTCTTTATCCCTCTGTTTAACTCTGTTTAACTCTGTTTGCCTCTGTCTGACTCTGTTTCAATCTGTTTAACTCTGTTTCCCTCTGTTTAACTCTGTGTAACGCTTTTCGCATCTGTTTAACTCTGTTTAACTCTGCTTGCCTCTGTTTGCCTCTATATAACTCTGTTTAACTCTGTTTGCCTCTCTTTGCCTCTGCTTAACTCTGTGTAATTCTGTTTTCCACTGTTTAACTCTGTTTCCCTCAGTTTAACTCTTTTTGCCTCTGTTTAACTCTGTTTGCCTCGGTTTCCTTCTGTTTAACTCTGCTTAACTCTGTTTGCCTCTCTTTAACTCTGTTTAACTCTGTTTACTTCTGTTTAACTCTGTTTGCCTCTGTTTGCCTCTCTTTAACTCTGTTTAACTCTGTTTGCCTCTGTTTTACCCTGTTTGCCTCTGTTTAAGTCGGTTTAACTCTGTTTGCCTCTGTTTGCCTCTGTTTAACTCTGTGTAACTCTTTTTTCCTCTGTTTAATTCTGTTTCCCTCTGTTTAACACTGTTTAACTCTGTTTGCCTCTGTTTACTTCTGTTTAACTCTGTTTGCCTCTCTATAACTCTGTTTAACTCTGCCTCTGTTTGCCTCTGTTTTACTCTGTGTAACTCTTTTTTCCTCTGTTTAACTCTGTTTCCCTCTGTTTAACACTGTTTAACTCTGTTTGCCTCTGTTTGCCTCTGTGTAACTCTGTGTAACTCTCTTTTCCTCTCTTTAACTCTTTTTGCCTCTGTTTAACTCTGTTTAACTCTGTTTGCCTCTGTTTAACTCTGTTTCAATCTGTTTGCCTCTGTTTAACTCTGATTAACTCTGTTTGCCTCTCTTTAACTCTGTTTAACTCTGTTTGCCTCTGTTTTACCCTGTTTGACGCTGTGTAACTCTTTTTTCCTCTGTTTAACTCTGTTTAAATCTGTTTAACTCTGTTTAACACTGTTTAACTCTGTGTGCCTCTGTTTGCCTCTGTTTAACTCTGTGTAACTCTGTGTAACTCTGTGTAACTCTGTTTTCCTCTGTTTAACTCTGGTTGCCTCTGTTTCACTCCGTTTGCCCCTGTTTGCCTCTGTTTAACTCTGTTTAACACTGTTTGCCTCTTTTTGCCTCTGTTTTAATCTGTCCGCTTCTGTTTGCCTCTGTTTAAATCTATTTAACCTTGTTTGCCTCTGTTTCCTTCTCTTTAAGTCTGTTTAACTCTGTTTGCCTCTGTTTGCCTGTGTTAAACTCTGTGTAAATCTGTTTCAATCTGTTTAACTCTGTTTGCCTCTGTTTGCATCTGTTTAACTCTGATTAACTCTGTTTGCCTCTTTTTGCCTCTGTTTGACTATGTTTACCTCTGTTTAACTCTGTTTAACTCTGTTTGCCTTTCTTTAACTCTGTTTAACTCTGTTTGCCTCTGTTTAAACCTGTTTGCCTCTTTATGCCTCTGTTTAAGTCTGTTTAACTCTGTTTGCCTCTCTTTGCCTCTGTTTAACTCTGTGTAATTGTTTTCCTCTGTTTCCCTCTGTTTAACTCTTTATGCCACTGTTTTACTCTGTGTAACACTGTTTTCCTCTGTTTAACTCTGCTTAAACCTGTTTCCCTCTGTTAAAAACTGTTTAACTCTTTTTGCCTCTGTTTAACTCTGTTTGCTTCTGTTTGCCTCTGTTTAACTCTGCGGAACTCTCTTTCCCTCTGTTTAACTCTCTTTGTCTCTGTTTAACTCTGTTTAACTCTTTTTCCTCTGTTTAACTCTGTTTAAGTCTTTTTGCCTCTGTTTAACTCTGTTTCCCTCTGTTTAACTCTTTATGCCACTGTTTTACTCTGTGTAACTCTGTTTTCCTCTGTTTAACTCTGCTTAAACCTGTTTCCCTCTGTTTAGAACTGTTAAACTCTTTATGCCTCTGTTTAAATCTTTTTGCCTCTGTTTAACTCTGCGTAACTCTCTTTTCCTCTGTTTAACTCTCTTTGCCTCTGTTTAACTCTGTTTAACACTTTTTCCCTCTGTTTAACTCTGTTTAACTCTTTTTGCCTCTGTTTAACTCTTTTTCCCTCTGTTTAACTCTGTTTAACTCTGTTTGCCTCTGTCTGACTCTGTTTCAATCTGTTTAACTCTGTTTCCCTCTGTTTAACTCTGTGTAACGCTTTTCGCATCTGTTTAACTCTGTTTAACTCTGCTTGCCACTGTTTGCCTCTATATAACTCTGTTTAACTCTGTTTGCCTCTCTTTGCCTCTGTTTAACTCTTTGTAAGTCTGTTTTCCTCTGTTTAACTGTGTTTAACTCTGTTTCCGACTGTTTAACTCTCTTTAACTCTTTTTGCCTCTGTTTAACTCTTTTTCCCTCTGTTTAACTCTGTTTAACTCTGTTTGACTCTGTTTCAATCTGTTTAACTCTGTTTCCCTCTGTTTAAGTCTGTGTAACACTTTTCGCCTCTGTTTAACTCTATTTAACTCTGTTTGCCTATGTAAGCTTCTGTATAACTCTGTTTAACTCTGTTTGCCTCTCTTTGCCTCTGCTTAACTCTGTGTAATTCTGTTTTCCACTGTTTAACTCTGTTTCCCTCAGTTTAACTCTTTTTGCCACTGTTTAACTCTGTTTGCCTCTGTTTCCTTCTGTTTAACTCTGCTTAACTCTGTTTCCCTCTGTTTAACACTGTTTAACTCTTTTTCCCTCAGTTTAACTCTGTTTGCCTCTGTTTGCCTCTGTTTATCTCTGTGTAACTCTCCTTTCCTCTGTTTAACTCTGTTTGCCTCTGTTTAACTCTGTTTAATTCTTTTTGCCTCTGTTTAACTCTGATTAACTCTGTTTGCCTCTATTTAACTCTGTTTGCCTCTGTTTAACTCTGTTTCAATCTGTCTGCCTCTGTTTAACTCAGATTAACTCTGTTTGCCTCTGTTTGACTCTGTTTACTTCTGTTTCACTCTGTTCAACTCTGTTTGCCTCTCTTTAACTCTGTTTAACTCTGTTTACTTCTGTTTAACTCTGTTTGCCTCTGTTTGCCTCTCTTTAACTCTGTTTAACTCTGTTTGCCTCTGTTTAAGTCTGTTTAACTCTGTTTGCCTCTGTTTGCCTCTGTTTAACTCTGTGTAACTCTTTTTTCCTCTGTTTAACTCTGTTTCCCTCTGTTTAACACTGTTTAACTCTGTTTGCCTCTGTTTGCTTCTGTTTAACTCTGTCTAACTCTGTGTAACTCTCTTTTCCTCTGTTTAACTCTGTTTGCCTCTGTTTAACTCCGTTTGCCTCTGTTTGCCTCTGTTTAACTCTGTTTAACACTGTTTTCCTCTTTTTGCCTCTGTTTTAATCTGTCTGCTTCTGTTTGCCTCTGTTTAAATCTATTTAACCTTGTTTGCCTCTGTTTCCTTCTCTTTAAGTCTGTTTAACTCTGTTTGCCTCTGTTTGCCTGTGTTAAACTCTGTGTAACTCTGTTTCAATCTGTTTAACTCTGTGTGCCTCTGTTTGCATCTGTTTAACTCTGATTAACTCTGTTTGCCTCTTTTTGCCTCCGTTTGACTCTGTTTAACTCTGTTTGCCTCTGTTTAACTCTGTTTCAATCTGTTTGCCTCTGTTTGCCTCTGTTTAACTTTCATTAACTCTGTTTGCCTCTGTTTGACTCTGTTTAGTTCTGTTTAACTCTGTTTAACTCTGTTTGCCTCTCTTTAACTCTGTTTAACTCTGTTTCCCTCTGTTTTACCCTGTTTGCCTCTTTATGCCTCTGTTTAATTCTGTTTAACTCTGTTTGCCTCTGTTTCAATCTATTTAACCTTGTTTGCCTCTGTTTCCTTCTCTTTAAGTCTGTTTAACTCTGTTTGCCTCTGTTTGCCTGTGTTAAACTCTGTGTAACTCTGTTTCAATCTGTTTAACTCTGTGTGCCTCTGTTTGCATCTGTTTAACTCTGTTTAACTCTTTTTGCATCTGTTTAACTCTGTTTCAATCTGTTTGCCTCTGTTTGCCTCTGTTGAACTCTGATTAACTCGGTTTACCTCTGTTTCCCTCTGTTTGACTCTGTTTACTTCAGTTTAACACTGTTTAACTCTGTGTGCCTCTCTTTAACTTTGTTTAACTCTGTTTACTTCTGTTTAACTCTGTTTAACTCTGTTTGCCTCTCTTTAACTCTGTTTAACTCTGTTTGCCTCTGTTTTACCCATTTTGCCTCTTTATGCCTCTGTTTAAGTCTGTTTAACTCTGTTTGCCTCTGTTTGCCTCTGCTTAACTCTGTGTAACTCTTTTTTTCCTCTGTTTAACTCTGTTTGCCTCTGTTTGCCTCTGTTTAACTCTGTGTAACTCTGTGTAACTCTCTTTTCCTCTGTTTAACTCTGTTTGTCTCTGTTTAACTCCGTTTGCCTCTGTTTGCCTCTGTTTAACTCTGTTTAACACTGTTTGCCTCTTTTTGCCTCTGTTTTAATCTGTCTGCTTCTGTTTGCCTCTGTTTAAATCTATTTAACCTTGTTTGCCTCTGTTTCCTTCTCTTTAAGTCTGTTTAACTCTGTTTGCCTCTGTTTGCCTGTGTTAAACTCTGTGTAACTCTGTTTCAATCCGTTTAACTCTGTTTACCTCTGTTTGCATCTGTTTAACTCTGATTAACTCTGTTTGCCTCTTTTTGCCTCTGTTTGACTCTGTTTACCTCTGTTTAACTCTGTTTAACTCTGTTTGCCTCTCTTTAACTCTGTTTAACTCTGTTTGCCTCTGTTTTACCCATTTTGCCTCTTTATGCCTCTGTTTAAGTCTGTTTAACTCTGTTTGCCTCTGTTTGCCTCTGCTTAACTCTGTGTAACTCTTTTTTTTCCTCTGTTTAACTCTGTTTGCCTCTGTTTGCCTCTGTTTAACTCTGTGTAACTCTGTGTAACTCTCTTTTCCTCTGTTTAACTCTGTTTGTCTCTGTTTAACTCCGTTTGCCTCTGTTTGCCTCTGTTTAACTCTGTTTAACACTGTTTGCCTCTTTTTGCCTCTGTTTTAATCTGTCTGCTTCTGTTTGCCTCTGTTTAAATCTATTTAACCTTGTTTGCCTCTGTTTCCTTCTCTTTAAGTCTGTTTAACTCTGTTTGCCTCTGTTTGCCTGTGTTAAACTCTGTGTAACTCTGTTTCAATCCGTTTAACTCTGTTTACCTCTGTTTGCCTCTGTTTAACTCTGTTTAACACTTTTTCCCTCTGTTTAACTCTGTTTAACTCTTTTTGCCTCTGTTTAACTCTTTTTCCCTCTGTTTAACTCTGTTTAACTCTGTTTGCCTCTGTCTGACTCTGTTTCAATCTGTTTAACTCTGTTTCCCTCTGTTTAACTCTGTGTAACGCTTTTCGCATCTGTTTAACTCTGTTTAACTCTGCTTGCCACTGTTTGCCTCTATATAACTCTGTTTAACTCTGTTTGCCTCTCTTTGCCTCTGTTTAACTCTTTGTAAGTCTGTTTTCCTCTGTTTAACTGTGTTTAACTCTGTTTCCGACTGTTTAACTCTCTTTAACTCTTTTTGCCTCTGTTTAACTCTTTTTCCCTCTGTTTAACTCTGTTTAACTCTGTTTGACTCTGTTTCAATCTGTTTAACTCTGTTTCCCTCTGTTTAAGTCTGTGTAACACTTTTCGCCTCTGTTTAACTCTATTTAACTCTGTTTGCCTATGTAAGCTTCTGTATAACTCTGTTTAACTCTGTTTGCCTCTCTTTGCCTCTGCTTAACTCTGTGTAATTCTGTTTTCCACTGTTTAACTCTGTTTCCCTCAGTTTAACTCTTTTTGCCACTGTTTAACTCTGTTAGCCTCTGTTTCCTTCTGTTTAACTCTGCTTAACTCTGTTTCCCTCTGTTTAACACTGTTTAACTCTTTTTCCCTCAGTTTAACTCTGTTTGCCTCTGTTTGCCTCTGTTTATCTCTGTGTAACTCTCCTTTCCTCTGTTTAACTCTGTTTGCCTCTGTTTAACTCTGTTTAATTCTTTTTGCCTCTGTTTAACTCTGATTAACTCTGTTTGCCTCTATTTAACTCTGTTTGCCTCTGTTTAACTCTGTTTCAATCTGTCTGCCTCTGTTTAACTCAGATTAACTCTGTTTGCCTCTGTTTGACTCTGTTTACTTCTGTTTCACTCTGTTCAACTCTGTTTGCCTCTCTTTAACTCTGTTTAACTCTGTTTACTTCTGTTTAACTCTGTTTGCCTCTGTTTGCCTCTCTTTAACTCTGTTTAACTCTGTTTGCCTCTGTTTAAGTCTGTTTAACTCTGTTTGCCTCTGTTTGCCTCTGTTTAACTCTGTGTAACTCTTTTTTCCTCTGTTTAACTCTGTTTCCCTCTGTTTAACACTGTTTAACTCTGTTTGCCTCTGTTTGCTTCTGTTTAACTCTGTGTAACTCTGTGTAACTCTCTTTTCCTCTGTTTAACTCTGTTTGCCTCTGTTTAACTCCGTTTGCCTCTGTTTGCCTCTGTTTAACTCTGTTTAACACTGTTTTCCTCTTTTTGCCTCTGTTTTAATCTGTCTGCTTCTGTTTGCCTCTGTTTAAATCTATTTAACCTTGTTTGCCTCTGTTTCCTTCTCTTTAAGTCTGTTTAACTCTGTTTGCCTCTGTTTGCCTGTGTTAAACTCTGTGTAACTCTGTTTCAATCTGTTTAACTCTGTGTGCCTCTGTTTGCATCTGTTTAACTCTGATTAACTCTGTTTGCCTCTTTTTGCCTCCGTTTGACTCTGTTTAACTCTGTTTGCCTCTGTTTAACTCTGTTTCAATCTGTTTGCCTCTGTTTGCCTCTGTTTAACTTTCATTAACTCTGTTTGCCTCTGTTTGACTCTGTTTAGTTCTGTTTAACTCTGTTTAACTCTGTTTGCCTCTCTTTAACTCTGTTTAACTCTGTTTCCCTCTGTTTTACCCTGTTTGCCTCTTTATGCCTCTGTTTAATTCTGTTTAACTCTGTTTGCCTCTGTTTCAATCTATTTAACCTTGTTTGCCTCTGTTTCCTTCTCTTTAAGTCTGTTTAACTCTGTTTGCCTCTGTTTGCCTGTGTTAAACTCTGTGTAACTCTGTTTCAATCTGTTTAACTCTGTGTGCCTCTGTTTGCATCTGTTTAACTCTGTTTAACTCTTTTTGCATCTGTTTAACTCTGTTTCAATCTGTTTGCCTCTGTTTGCCTCTGTTGAACTCTGATTAACTCGGTTTACCTCTGTTTCCCTCTGTTTGACTCTGTTTACTTCAGTTTAACACTGTTTAACTCTGTGTGCCTCTCTTTAACTTTGTTTAACTCTGTTTACTTCTGTTTAACTCTGTTTAACTCTGTTTGCCTCTCTTTAACTCTGTTTAACTCTGTTTGCCTCTGTTTTACCCATTTTGCCTCTTTATGCCTCTGTTTAAGTCTGTTTAACTCTGTTTGCCTCTGTTTGCCTCTGCTTAACTCTGTGTAACTCTTTTTTTCCTCTGTTTAACTCTGTTTGCCTCTGTTTGCCTCTGTTTAACTCTGTGTAACTCTGTGTAACTCTCTTTTCCTCTGTTTAACTCTGTTTGTCTCTGTTTAACTCCGTTTGCCTCTGTTTGCCTCTGTTTAACTCTGTTTAACACTGTTTGCCTCTTTTTGCCTCTGTTTTAATCTGTCTGCTTCTGTTTGCCTCTGTTTAAATCTATTTAACCTTGTTTGCCTCTGTTTCCTTCTCTTTAAGTCTGTTTAACTCTGTTTGCCTCTGTTTGCCTGTGTTAAACTCTGTGTAACTCTGTTTCAATCCGTTTAACTCTGTTTACCTCTGTTTGCATCTGTTTAACTCTGATTAACTCTGTTTGCCTCTTTTTGCCTCTGTTTGACTCTGTTTACCTCTGTTTAACTCTGTTTAACTCTGTTTGCCTCTCTTTAACTCTGTTTAACTCTGTTTGCCTCTGTTTGCATCTGTTTAACTCTGATTAACTCTTTTTGCCTCTTTTTGCCTCTGTTTGACTCTGTTTAACCCTGTGTGCCTCTGTTTGCCTCTTTTTAAGTCTGTTTAACTCTGTTTGCCTCTGCTTACCTCTGTTTAACTCTGTGTAACTCTGTTTTCCTCTGTTTAATTCTGATTAACTCTGTTCGAAGCTGTTTGCCTCTGTTTCAGTCTGTTTAACTCTGTTTGCCTCTGCTTACCTCTGTTTAACTCTGTGTAACTCTGTTTTCCTCTGTTTAATTCTGATTAACTCTGTTTGAAGCTGTTTGCCTCTGTTTCAGTCTGCTAAACTCTGTTTGTCTCTGCTTAATTCTGTTTCAATCTGGTTCCATCTGTTTAACTCTCTTTAACTCTTTTTGCCTCTGTTTAACTCTCTTTCAATCTGTTTGCCTCTGTTTATCTCTGATTAACTCTGTTTGCCTCTGTTTGACTCTGTTTACTTCTGTTTAACTCTGTTTAACTCTGTTTGCCTCTCTTTAACTCTGTTTAACTCTGTTTACTTCTGTTTAACTCTGTTTGCCTCTGTTTGCCTCTTTTTAACTCTGTTTAACTCTGTTTGCCTCTGTTTTACCCTGTTTGCCTCTGTTTAAGTCTGTTTAACTCTGTTTGCCTCTGTTTCCCTCTGTTTAACTCTGTGTAACTCTTTTTTCCTCTGTTTAACTCTGTTTCCCTCTGTTTAACACTGTTTAACTCTGTTTGCCTCTGTTTGCTTCTGTTTAACTCTGTGTAACTCTGTGTCACTCTGTGTAACTCTCTTTTCCTCTGTTTAACTCTGTTTGCCTCTGTTTAACTCCGTTTGCCTCTGTTTGCCTCTGTTTAACTCTGTTTAACACTGTTTGCCTCTTTTTGCCTCTGTTTTAATCCGTCTGCTTCTGTTTGCCTCTGTTTAAATCTATTTAACCTTGTTTGCCTCTGTTTCCTTCTCTTTAAGTCTGTTTAACTCTGTTTGCCTCTGTTTGCCTGTGTTAAACTCTGATTAACTCTGTTTGTCTCTGCTTAATTCTGTTTCAATCTGGTTCCATCTGTTTGCCTCTGTTTATCTCTGTGTAACTCTCCTTTCCTCTGTTTAACTCTGTTTGCCTCTGTTTAACTCTGTTGAATTCTTTTTGCCTCTGTTTAACTCTGATTAACTCTGTTTGCCTCTATTTAACTCTGTTTGCCTCTGTTTAACTCTGTTTCACTCTGTTTGCCTCTGTTTGCCTCTGTTTAACTCTGTTTGCCTCTGTTTAACTCTGATTAAACTTGTTTGCCTCTATTTGCCTCTGTTTAACCCTGTGTGCCTCTGTTTGCCTCTTTTTAAGTCAGTTTAACTCTGTTTGCCTCTGCCTACCTCTGTTTAACTCTGTGTAACTCTGTTTTCCTCTGTTTAATTCTGATTAACTCTGTTTGAAGCTGTTTGCCTCTGTTTCAGTCTGTTTAACTCTATTTGTCACTGCTTAATTCTGTTTCAATCTGGTTCCATCTCTTTAACTCTCTTTAACTCTTTTTGCCTCTGTTTAACTCTTTTTGCCTCTGTTTAACTCTGTTTCAATCTGTTTGCCTCTGTTTGCCTCTGTTGAACTCTGATTAACTCGGTTTGCCTCTGTTTGCCTCTGTTTGACTCTGTTTACTTCAGTTTAACTCTGTTTAACTCTGTGTGCCTCTCTTTAACTTTGTTTAACTCTGTTTACTTCTGTTTAACTCTGTTTAACTCTGTTTGCCTCTCTTTAAATCTGTTTAACTCTGTTTGCCTCTGTTTTACCCTTTTTGCCTCTTTATGCCTCTGTTTAAGTCTGTTTAACTCTGTTTGCCTCTGTTTGCCTCTGTTTAACTCTGTGTAACTCTTTTTTTCCTCTGTTTAACTCTGTTTGCCTCTGTTTGCCTCTGTTTAACTCTGTGTAACTCTGTGTAACTCTCTTTTCCTCTGTTTAACTCTGTTTGCCTCTGTTTAACTCCGTTTGCCTCTGTTTGCCTCTGTTTAACTCTGTTTAACACTGTTTGCCTCTTTTTGCCTCTGTTTTAATCTGTCTGCTTCTGTTTGCCTCTGTTTAAATCTATTTAACCTTGTTTGCCTCTGTTTCCTTCTCTTTAAGTCTGTTTAACTCTGTTTGCCTCTGTTTGCCTGTGTTAAACTCTGTGTAACTCTGTTTCAATCTGTTTAACTCTGTTTACCTCTGTTTGCATCTGTTTAACTCTGATTAACTCTGTTTGCCTCTTTTTGCCTCTGTTTGACTCTGTTTACCTCTGTTTAACTCTGTTTAACTCTGTTTGCCTCTCTTTAACTCTGTTTAACTCTGTTTGCCTCTGTTTAAACCTGTTTGCCTCTTTATGCCTCTGTTTAAGTCTGTTTATATCTGTTTGCCTCTCTTTGCCTCTGTTTAACTCTGTTTCCCTCTGTTTAACTCTTTATGCCACTGTTTTACTCTGTGTAACTCTGTTTTCCTCTGTTTAACTATGCTTAAACCTGTTTCCCTCTGTTTAACACTGTTTAACTCTTTTTCCCTCTGTTTAACTCTGTTTAACTCTTTTTGCCTCTGTTTAACTCTTTTTCCCTCTGTTTAACTCTGTTTAACTCTGTTTGCCTCTGTCTGACTCTGTTTCAATCTGTTTAACTCTGTTTCCCTCTGTTTAACTCTGTGTAACGCTTTTCGCATCTGTTTAACTCTCTTTAACTCTGCTTGCCTCTGTTTGCCTCTATATAACTCTGTTTAACTCAGTTTGCCTCTCTTTGCCTCTGTTTAACTCTTTGTAACTCTGTTTAACTCTGTTTAACTCTGTTTCCCACTGTTTAACTCTCTTTAACTCTTTTTGCCTCTGTTTAACTCTTTTTCCCTCTGTTTAACTCTGTTTAACTCTGTTTGACTCTGTTTCAATCTGTTTAACTCTGTTTCCCTCTGTTTAAATCTGTGTAACACTTTTCACCTCTGTTTAAATCTTTTTAACTTTGTTTGCCTATGTAAGCTTCTGTATGACTCTGTTTAACTCTGTTTGCCTCTCTTTGCCTCTGCTTAACTCTGTGTAATTCTGTTTTCCACTGTTTAACTCTGTTTTCCTCAGTTTAACTCTTTTTGCCACTGTTTAACTCTGTTTGCCTCTGTTTCCTTCTGTTTAACTCTGCTTAACTCTGTTTCCCTCTGTTTAACACTGTTTAACTCTTTTTCCCTCTGTTTAACTCTGTTTGCCTCTGTTTGCCTCTGTTTATCTCTGTGTAACTCTCCTTTCCTCTGTTTAACTCTGTTTGCCTCTGTTTAACTCTGTTTAATTCTTTTTGCCTCTGTTTAACTCTGATTAACTCTGTTTGCCTCTATTTAACTCTATTTGCCTCTGTTTAACTCTGTTTCACTCTGTTTGCCTCTGTTTAACTCTGTTTAACACTGTCTGCCTCTGTTTAACTCTGATTAATCTTGTTTGCCTCTATTTGCCTCTGTTTGACTCTGTTTACCTCTGTTTAACTCTGTTTAACTCTGTTTGCCTCTCTTTAACTCTGTTTAACTCTGTTTGCCTCTGTTTAAACCTGTTTGCCTCTTTATGCCTCTGTTTAAGTCTGTTTAACTCTGTTTGCCTCTCTTTGCCTCTGCTTAACTCTGTGTAATTCTGTTTTCCTCTGTTTCACTCTGTTTCCCTCTGTTTAACTCTTTATGCCACTGTTTTACTCTGTGTAACTCTGTTTTCCTCTGTTTAAACCTGTTTCCCTCTGTTTAACACTGTTTAACTCATTTTGCCTCTGTTTAACTCTGTTTGCCTCTATTTAACTCTGCGAAACTCTCTTTTCCTCTGTTTAACTCTCTTTGCCTCTGTTTAACTCTGTTTAACTCTTTTTTCCTCTGTTTAACTCTGTTTAAGTCTTTTTGCCTCTGTTTAACTCTGTTTCCCTCTGTTTAACTCTTTATGCCACTGTTTTACTCTATGTAACTCTGTTTTCCTCCGTTTAACTCTGCTTAAACCTGTTTCCCTCTGTTTAACACTGTTTAACTCTTTTTGCCTCTGTTTAACTCTATTTGCCTCTGTTTGCCTCTGTTTAACTCTGCGAAACACTCTTTTCCTCTCTTTAACTCTCTATGCCTCTGTGAGTAACTCTGCTTAACTCTTTTTTCCTCTGTTTAACTCTGTTTAAGTCTTTTTGCCTCTGTTTAACTCTTTTTCCCTCTGTTTAACTCTGTTTAACTCTGCTTGCCTCTGTCTGACTCTGTTTCAATCTGAACTCTGTTTCCCTCTGTTTAACTCTTTGTAACTCATTTCACCTCTGTTTAACTCTGTTTGCCTCTGTTTGACTCTATATAACTCTGTTTAACTCTGTTTGCCTCTCTTTTGGCCTCTGTTAAATCTGTGTAATTCTGTTTTCCTCTGTTTAACTCTGTTTGCCTGTGTTAAACTCTGTGTAAATCTGTTTCAATCTGTTTAACTCTGTTTGCCTCTGGTTTAACTCTGTGGTAACTCTTTTTGCCTCTGTTTTAAATCAGTTAACTCTGTGTAACTCTGTTTTCCTCTGTTTATTTCTGTTTGCCTCTGTTTAACTTTGTTTAGCTCTGTTTGCCTCTGTTTAACTCTCATTAACTCTGTTTGCCTCTGTTTGCTTCTGTTTAACTCTGTTTAACCCTGTTTGCCTCTTTTTGACTCTGTTTCCCTCTGTTTAAATCTGTTTGCCTCTGTCTGCCTCTGTTTCAGTCTGTTTAACTCTATTTGTCTCTGCTTAATTCTGTTTCAATCTGGTTCCATCTCTTTAACCCTCTTTAAATCTTTTTGCCTCTGTTTAACTCTGTTTAACTCTTTTTGCATCTGTTTAACTCTGTTTCAATCTGTTTGCCTCTGTTTGCCTCTGTTGAACTCTGATTAACTCGGTTTACCTCTGTTTGCCTCTGTTTGACTCTGTTTACTTCAGTTTAACACTGTTTAACTCTGTGTGCCTCTCTTTAACTTTGTTTAACTCTGTTTACTTCTGTTTAACTCTGTTTAACTCTGTTTGCCTCCCTTTAACTCTGTTTAACTCTGTTTGCCTCTGTTTTACCCATTTTGCCTCTTTATGCCTCTGTTTAAGTCTGTTTAACTCTGTTTGCCTCTGTTTGCCTCTGTTTAACTCTGTGTAACTCTTTTTTTCCTCTGTTTAACTCTGTTTGCCTCTGTTTGCCTCTGTTTAACTCTGTGTAACTCTGTGTAACTCTCTTTTCCTCTGTTTAACTCTGTTTGCCTCTGTTTAACTCCGTTTGCCTCTGTTTGCCTCTGTTTAACTCTGTTTAACACTGTTTGCCTCTTTTTGCCTCTGTTTTAATCTGTCTGCTTCTGTTTGCCTCTGTTTAAATCTATTTAACCTTGTTTGCCTCTGTTTCCTTCTCTTTAAGTCTGTTTAACTCTGTTTGCCTCTGTTTGCCTGTGTTAAACTCTGTGTAACTCTGTTTCAATCCGTTTAACTCTGTTTACCTCTGTTTGCATCTGTTTAACTCTGATTAACTCTGTTTGCCTCTTTTTGCCTCTGTTTGACTCTGTTTACCTCTGTTTAACTCTGTTTAACTCTGTTTGCCGCTGCTTACCTCTGTTTAACTCTGTGTAACTCTGTTTTCCTCTGTTTAATTCTGATTAACTCTGTTTGAAGCTGTTTGCCTCTGTTTCAGTCTGTTTAACTCTGCTTGTCTCTGCTTAATTCTGTTTCAATCTGGTTCCATCTGTTTAACTCTCTTTAAATCTTTTTGCCTCTGTTTAACTCTGTTTCAATCTGTTTGCCTCTGTTTATCTCTGATTAACTCTGTTTGCCTCTGTTTGACTCTGTTTACTTCTGTTTAACTCTGTTTAACTCTGTTTGCCTCTCTTTAACTCTGTTTAACTCTGTTTACTTCTGTTTAACTCTGTTTGCCTCTGTTTGCCTCTTTTTAACTCTGTTTAACTCTGTTGGCCTCTGTTTTACCCTGTTTGCCTCTGTTTAAGTCTGTTTAACTCTGTTTGCCTCTGTTTGCCTCTGTTTAACTCTGTGTAACTCTTTTTTCCTCTGTTTAACTCTGTTTCCCTCTGTTTAACACTGTTTAACTCTGTTTGCCTCTGTTTGCTTCTGTTTAACTCTGTGTAACTCTGTGTCACTCTGTGTAACTCTCTTTTCCTCTGTTTAACTCTGTTTGCCTCTGTTTAACTCCGTTTGCCTCTGGTTTGCCTCTGTTTAACTCTGTTTAACACTGTTTGCCTCTTTTTGCCTCTGTTTTAATCCGTCTGCTTCTTTTTGCCTCTGTTTAAATCTATTTAACCTTGTTTGCCTCTGTTTCCTTCTCTTTAAGTCTGTTTAACTCTGTTTGCCTCTGTTTGCCTGTGTTAAACTCTGATTAACTCTGTTTGTCTCTGCTTAATTCTGTTTCAATCTGGATCCATCTGTTTGCCTCTGTTTATTTCTGTGTAACTCTCCTTTCCTCTGTTTAACTCTGTTTGCCTCTGTTTAACTCTGTTGAATTCTTTTTGCCTCTGTTTAACTCTGATTAACTCTGTTTGCCTCTATTTAACTCTGATTAAACTTGTTTGCCTCTATTTGCCTCTGTTTAACCCTGTGTGCCTCTATTTGCCTCTTTTTAAGTCTGTTTAACTCTGTTTGCCTCTGCCTACCTCTGTTTAACTCTGTGTAACTCTGTTTTCCTCTGTTTAATTCTGATTAACTCTGTTTGAAGCTGTTTGCCTCTGTTTCAGTCTGTTTAACTCTATTTGTCTCTGCTTAATTCTGTTTCAATCTGGTTCCATGTCTTTAACTCTCTTTAACTCTTTTTGCCTCTGTTTAACTCTGTTTAACTCTTTTTGCATCTGTTTAACTCTGTTTCAATCTGTTTGCCTCTGTTTGCCTCTGTTGAACTCTGATTAACTCGGTTTACCTCTGTTTGCCTCTGTTTGACTCTGTTTACTTCAGTTTAACACTGTTTAACTCTGTGTGCCTCTCTTTAACTTTGTTTAACTCTGTTTACTTCTGTTTAACTCTGTTTAACTCTGTTTGCCTCTCTTTAACTCTGTTTAACTCTGTTTGCCTCTGTTTTACCCTGTTTGCCTCTTTATGCCTCTGTTTAAGTCTGTTTAACTCTGTTTGCCTCTGTTTGCCTCTGTTTAACTCTGTGTAACTCTTTTTTTCCTCTGTTTAACTCTGTTTGCCTCTGTTTGCCTCTGTTTAACTCTGTGTAACTCTGTGTAACTCTCTTTTCCTCTGTTTAACTCTGTTTGCCTCTGTTTAACTCCGTTTGCCTCTGTTTGCCTCTGTTTAACTCTGTTTAACACTGTTTGCCTCTTTTTGCCTCTGTTTTAATCTGTCTGCTTCTGTTTGCCTCTGTTTAAATCTATTTAACCTTGTTTGCCTCTGTTTCCTTCTCTTTAAGTCTGTTTAACTCTGTTTGCCTCTGTTTGCCTGTGTTAAACTCTGTGTAACTCTGTTTCAATCCGTTTAACTCTGTTTACCTCTGTTTGCATCTGTTTAACTCTGATTAACTCTGTTTGCCTCTTTTTGCCTCTGTTTGACTCTGTTTACCTCTGTTTAACTCTGTTTAACTCTGTTTGCCTCTCTTTAACTCTGTTTAACTCTGTTTGCCTCTGTTTGCATCTGTTTAACTCTGATTAACTCTGTTTGCCTCTTTTTGCCTCTGTTTGACTCTGTTTAACCCTGTGTGCCTCTGTTTGCCTCTTTTTAAGTCTGTTTAACTCTGTTTGCCTCTGCTTACCTCTGTTTAACTCTGTGTAACTCTGTTTTCCTCTGTTTAATTCTGATTAACTCTGTTCGAAGCTGTTTGCCTCTGTTTCAGTCTGTTTAACTCTGTTTGCCTCTGCTTACCTCTCTTTAACTCTGTGTAACTCTGTTTTCCTCTGTTTAATTCTGATTAACTCTGTTTGAAGCTGTTTGCCTCTGTTTCAGTCTGTTTAACTCTGTTTGTCTCTGCTTAATTCTGTTTCAATCTGGTTCCATCTGTTTAACTCTCTTTAACTCTTTTTGCCTCTGTTTAACTCTCTTTCAATCTGTTTGCCTCTGTTTATCTCTGATTAACTCTGTTTGCATCTGTTTGACTCTGTTTACTTCTGTTTAACTCTGTTTAACTCTGTTTGCCTCTCTTTAACTCTGTTTAACACTGTTTACTTCTGTTTAACTCTGTTTGCCTCTGTTTGCCTCTTTTTAACTCTGTTTAACTCTGTTTGCCTCTGTTTTACCCTGTTTGCCTCTGTTTAAGTCTGTTTAACTCTGTTTGCCTCTGTTTGCCTCTGTTTAACTCTGTGTAACTCTTTTTTCCTCTGTTTAACTCTGTTTCCCTCTGTTTAACACTGTTTAACTCTGTTTGCCTCTGTTTGCTTCTGTTTAACTCTGTGTAACTCTGTGTCACTCTGTGTAACTCTCTTTTCCTCTGTTTAACTCTGTTTGCCTCTGTTTAACTCCGTTTGCCTCTGTTTGCCTCTGTTTAACTCTGTTTAACACTGTTTGCCTCTTTTTGCCTCTGTTTTAATCCGTCTGCTTCTGTTTGCCTCTGTTTAAATCTATTTAACCTTGTTTGCCTCTGTTTCCTTCTCTTTAAGTCTGTTTAACTCTGTTTGCCTCTGTTTGCCTGTGTTAAACTCTGATTAACTCTGTTTGTCTCTGCTTAATTCTGTTTCAATCTGGTTCCATCTGTTTGCCTCTGTTTATCTCTGTGTAACTCTCCTTTCCTCTGTTTAACTCTGTTTGCCTCTGTTTAACTCTGTTGAATTCTTTTTGCCTCTGTTTAACTCTGATTAACTCTGTTTGCCTCTATTTAACTCTGTTTGACTCTGTTTAACTCTGTTTCACTCTGTTTGCCTCTGTTTGCCTCTGTTTAACTCTGTTTGCCTCTGTTTAACTCTGATTAAATTTGTTTGCCTCTATTTGCCTCTGTTTAACCCTGTGTGCCTCTGTTTGCCTCTTTTTAAGTCTGTTTAACTCTGTTTGCCTCTGCCTACCTCCGTTTAACTCTGTGTAACTCTGTTTTCCTCTGTTTAATTCTGATTAACTCTGTTTGAAGCTGTTTGCCTCTGTTTCAGTCTGTTTAACTCTATTTGTCACTGCTTAATTCTGTTTCAATCTGGTTCCATCTCTTTAACTCTCTTTAACTCTTTTTGCCTCTGTTTAACTCTTTTTGCCTCTGTTTAACTCTGTTTCAATCTGTTTGCCTCTGTTTGCCTCTGTTGAACTCTGATTAACTCGGTTTGCCTCTGTTTGCCTCTGTTTGACTCTGTTTACTTCAGTTTAACTCTGTTTAACTCTGTGTGCCTCTCTTTAACTTTGTTTAACTCTGTTTACTTCTGTTTAACTCTGTTTAACTCTGTTTGCCTCTCTTTAAATCTGTTTAACTCTGTTTGCCTCTGTTTTACCCTTTTTGCCTCTTTATGCCTCTGTTTAAGTCTGTTTAACTCTGTTTGCCTCTGTTTGCCTCTGTTTAACTCTGTGTAACTCTTTTTTTCCTCTGTTTAACTCTGTTTGCCTCTGTTTGCCTCTGTTTAACTCTGTGTAACTCTGTGTAACTCTCTTTTCCTCTGTTTAACTCTGTTTGCCTCTGTTTAACTCCGTTTGCCTCTGTTTGCCTCTGTTTAACTCTGTTTAACACTGTTTGCCTCTTTTTGCCTCTGTTTTAATCTGTCTGCTTCTGTTTGCCTCTGTTTAAATCTATTTAACCTTGTTTGCCTCTGTTTCCTTCTCTTTAAGTCTGTTTAACTCTGTTTGCCTCTGTTTGCCTGTGTTAAACTCTGTGTAACTCTGTTTCAATCTGTTTAACTCTGTTTACCTCTGTTTGCATCTGTTTAACTCTGATTAACTCTGTTTGCCTCTTTTTGCCTCTGTTTGACTCTGTTTACCTCTGTTTAACTCTGTTTAACTCTGTTTGCCTCTCTTAACTCTGTTTAACTCTGTTTGCCTCTGTTTAAACCTGTTTGCCTCTTTATGCCTCTGTTTAAGTCTGTTTATATCTGTTTGCCTCTCTTTGCCTCTGTTTAACTCTGTTTCCCTCTGTTTAACTCTTTATGCCACTGTTTTACTCTGTGTAACTCTGTTTTCCTCTGTTTAACTATGCTTAAACCTGTTTCCCTCTGTTTAACACTGTTTAACTCTTTTTCCCTCTGTTTAACTCTGTTTAACTCTTTTTGCCTCTGTTTAACTCTTTTTCCCTCTGTTTAACTCTGTTTAACTCTGTTTGCCTCTGTCTGACTCTGTTTCAATCTGTTTAACTCTGTTTTCCCTCTGGTTTAACTCTGTGTAACGCTTTTCGCATCTGTTTAAACTCTCTTTAACTCTGCTTGCCTCTGTTTGCCTCTATATAACTCTGTTTAACTCAGTTTGCCTCTCTTTGCCTCTGTTTAACTCTTTGTAACTCTGTTTAACTCTGTTTAACTCTGTTCCCACTGTTTAACTCTCTTTAACTCTTTTTGCCTCTGTTTAACTCTTTTTCCCTCTGTTTAACTCTGTTTAACTCTGTTTGACTCTGTTTCAATCTGTTTAACTCTGTTTCCCTCTGTTTAAATCTGTGTAACACTTTTCACCTCTGTTTAACTCTTTTTAACTCTGTTTGCCTATGTAAGCTTCTGTATGACTCTGTTTAACTCTGTTTGCCTCTCTTTGCCTCTGCTTAACTCTGTGTAATTCTGTTTTCCACTGTTTAACTCTGTTTCCCTCAGTTTAACTCTTTTTGCCACTGTTTAACTCTGTTTGCCTCTGTTTCCTTCTGTTTAACTCTGCTTAACTCTGTTTCCCTCTGTTTAGCACTGTTTAACTCTTTTTCCCTCTGTTTAACTCTGTTTGCCTCTGTTTGCCTCTGTTTATCTCTGTGTAACTCTCCTTTCCTCTGTTTAACTCTGTTTGCCTCTGTTTAACTCTGTTTAATTCTTTTTGCCTCTGTTTAACTCTGATTAACTCTGTTTGCCTCTATTTAACTCTATTTGCCTCTGTTTAACTCTGTTTCACTCTGTTTGCCCTCTGTTTAACTCTGTTTAACACTGTCTGCCTCTGTTTAACTCTGATTAAACTTGTTTGCCTCTATTTGCCTCTGTTTGACTCTGTTTACCTCTGTTTAACTCTGTTTAACTCTGTTTGCCTCTCTTTAACTCTGTTTAACTCTGTTTGCCTCTGTTTAAACCTGTTTGCCTCTTTATGCCTCTGTTTAAGTCTGTTTTAACTCTGTTTGCCTCTCTTTGCCTCTGCTTAACTCTGTGTAATTCTGTTTTCCTCTGTTTCACTCTGTTTCCTCTGTTTAACTCTTTATGCCACTGTTTTACTCTGTGTAACTCTGTTCTCCTCTGTTTTCCTCTGTTTAAACCTGTTTCCCTCTGTTTAACACTGTTTAACTCATTTTGCCTCTGTTTAACTCTGTTTGCCTCTATTTAACTCTGCGAAACTCTCTTTTCCTCTGTTTAACTCTCTTTGCCTCTGTTTAACTTCTGTTTAACTCTTTTTTCCTCTGTTTAACTCTGTTTAAGTCTTTTTGCCTCTGTTTAACTCTGTTTCCCTCTGTTTAACTCTTTATGCCACTGTTTTACTCTATGTAACTCTGTTTTCCTCCGTTTAACTCTGCTTAAACCTGTTTCCCTCTGTTTAACACTGTTTAACTCTTTTTGCCTCTGTTTAACTCTATTTGCCTCTGTTTGCCTCTGTTTACTCTGCGAAACACTCTTTTCCTCTCTTTAACTCTCTATGCCTCTGTGAGTAACTCTGCTTAACTCTTTTTTCCTCTGTTTAACTCTGTTTAAGTCTTTTTGCCTCTGTTTAACTCTTTTTCCCTCTGTTTAACTCTGTTTAACTCTGCTTGCCTCTGTCTGACTCTGTTTCAATCTGTTTAACTCTGTTTCCCTCTGTTTAACTCTTTGTAACTCATTTCACCTCTGTTTAACTCTGTTTGCCTCTGTTTGACTCTATATAACTCTGTTTAACTCTGTTTGCCTCTCTTTGCCTCTGTTTTAAATCTGTGTAATTCTGTTTTCCTCTGTTTAACTCTGTTTGCCTGTGTTAAACTCTGTGTAAATCTGTTTCTATCTGTTTAACTCTGTTTGCCTCTGTTTAACTCTGTGTAACTCTTTTTGCCTCTGTTTAAATCAGTTTAACTCTGTGTAACTCTGTTTGGCCTCTGTTTATTTCTGTTTGCCTCTGTTTAACTTTGTTTAGCTCTGTTTGCCTCTGTTTAACTCTCATTAACTCTGTTTGCCTCTGTTTGCTTCTGTTTAACTCTGTTTAACCCTGTTTGCCTCTTTTTGACTCTGTTTCCCTCTGTTTAAATCTGTTTGCCTCTGTTTGCCTCTGTTTAACTCTTTGTAACTCTGATTTCCTCGGATTAACTCTGTTTAACTATGTTTCCATCTGTTTAACTCTCTTTAACTCTTTTGCCTCTGTTTAACTCTTTTTCCCTCTGTTTAACTCTGTTTGACTCTGTTTCAATCTGTTTAACTCTGTTTCCCTCTGTTTAAATCTGTGTAACACTTTACGCCTCTGTTTAACTCTATTTAACTCTGTTTGCCTATGTAAGCTTCTGTATAACTCTGTTTAACTCTGTTTGCCTCTCTTTGCCTCTGCTTAACTCTGTGTAATTCTGTTTTCCACTGTTTAACTCTGTTTCCCTCAGTTTAACTCTTTTTGCCACTGTTAACTCTGTTTGCCTCTGTTTCCTTCTGTTTAACTCTGCTTAACTCTGTTTCCCTCTGTTTAACACTGTTTAACTCTTTTCCCTCTGCTTAACTCTGTTTGCCTCTGTTTGCCTCTGTTTATCTCTGTGTAACTCTCCTTTCCTCTGTTTAACTCTGTTTGCCTCTGTTTAACTCTGTGTAACTCTGTGTAACTCTCTTTTCCTCTGTTTAACTCTGTTTGCCTCTGTTTAACTCATTTTGCCTCTGTTTGCCTCTGTTTAACACTGGTTTGCCTCTTTTTGCCTCTGTTTTAATCTGTCTGCTTCTGTTTGCCTCTGTTTAAATCTATTTAACCTTGTTTGCCTCTGTTTCCTTCTCTTTAAGTCTGTTTAACTCTGTTTCCCTCTGTTTTACTCTGTGTAACGCTTTTCGCATCTGTTTAACTCTGTTTAACTCTGATTGCCTCTGTTTGCCTCTATATAACTCTGTTTAACTCAGTTTGCCTCTCTTTGCCTCTGTTTAACTCTTTGTAACTCTGTTTAAACTCTGTTTAACTCTGTTTAACTCTGTTTCCCACTGTTTAACTCTCTTTAACTCTTTTCGCCTCTGTTTAACTCTTTTTTCCCTCTGTTTAACTCTGTTTAACTCTGTTTGACTCTGTTTCAATCTGTTTAACTCTGTTTCCCTCTGTTTAAATCTGTGTAACACTTTTCACCTCTGTTTAACTCTTTTTAACTCTGTTTTGCCTATGTAAGCTTCTGTATGACTCTGTTTAACTCTGTTTGCCTCTCTTTGCCTCTGCTTAACTCTGTGTAATTCTGTTTTCCACTGTTTAACTCTGTTTCCCTCAGTTTAACTCTTTTTGCCACTGTTTAACTCTGTTTGCCTCTGTTTCCTTCTGTTTAACTCTGCTTAACTCTGTTTCCCTCTGTTTAGCACTGGTTTTAACTCTTTTTCCCTCTGTTTAACTCTGTTTGCCTCTGTTTGCCTCTGTTTATCTCTGTGTAACTCTCCTTTCCTCTGTTTAACTCTGTTTGCCTCTGTTTAACTCTGTTAATTCTTTTTGCCCTCTGTTTAACTCTGATTAACTCTGTTTGCCTCTATTTTACTCTATTTGCCTCTGTTTAACTCTGTTTCACTCTGTTTGCCTCTGTTTAACTCTGTTTAACACTGTCTGCCTCTGTTTAACTCTGATTAAACTTGTTTGCCTCTATTTGCCTCTGTTTGACTCTGTTTGACCTCTGTTTAACTCTGTTTAACTCTGTTTGCCTCTCTTTAACTCTGTTTAACTCTGTTTGCCTCTGTTTAAACCTGTTTGCCTCTTTATGCCTCTGTTTTAAGTCTGTTTAACTCTGTTTGCCTCTCTTTGCCTCTGCTTAACTCTGTGTAATTCTGTTTTCCTCTGTTTCACTCTGTTTCCCTCTGTTTAACTCTTTATGCCACTGTTTTACTCTGTGTAACTCTGTTCTCCTCTGTTTTCCTCTGTTTAAACCTGTTTCCCTCTGTTTAACACTGTTTAACTCATTTTGCCTCTGTTTAACTCTGTTTGCCTCTATTTAACTCTGCGAAACTCTCTTTTCCTCTGTTTAACTCTCTTTGCCTCTGTTTAACTCTGTTTAACTCTTTTTTTCCTCTGTTAACTCTGTTTAAGTCTTTTTGCCTCTGTTTAACTCTGTTTCCCTCTGTTTAACTCTTTATGCCACTGTTTTACTCTATGTAACTCTGTTTTCCTCCGTTTAACTCTGCTTAAACCTGTTTCCCTCTGTTTAACACTGTTTAACTCTTTTGCCTCTGTTTAACTCTATTTGCCTCTGTTTGCCTCTGTTTAACTCTGCGAAACACTCTTTTCCTCTCTTTAACTCTCTATGCCTCTGTGAGTAACTCTGCTTAACTCTTTTTTCCTCTGTTTAACTCTGTTTAAGTCTTTTTGCCTCTGTTTAACTCTTTTTCCTCTGTTTAACTCTGTTTAACTCTGCTTGCCTCTGTCTGACTCTGTTTCAATCTGTTTAACTCTGTTTCCCTCTGTTTAACTCTTTGTAACTCATTTCACCTCTGTTTAACTCTGTTTGCCTCTGTTTGACTCTATATAACTCTGTTTAACTCTGTTTGCCTCTCTTTGCCTCTGTTTAAATCTGTGTACTTCTGTTTTCCTCTGTTTTAACTCTGTTTGCCTGTGTTAAACTCTGTGTAAATCTGTTTCAATCTGTTTAACTCTGTTTTGCCTCTGTTTAACTCTGTGTAACTCTTTTTGCCTCTGTTTAAATCAGTTTAACTCTGTGTAACTCTGTTTTCCTCTGTTATTTCTGTTTGCCTCTGTTTAACTTTGTTTAGCTCTGTTTGCCTCTGTTTAACTCTCATTAACTCTGTTTGCCTCTGTTTGCTTCTGTTTAACTCTGTTTAACCCTGTTTGCCTCTTTTTGACTCTGTTTCCCTCTGTTTAAATCTGTTTGCCTCTGTTTGCCTCTGTTTAACTCTTTGTAACTCTGATTTCCTCGGATTAACTCTGTTTAACTATGTTTCCATCTGTTTAACTCTCTTTAACTCTTTTTTGCCTCTGTTTAACTCTTTTTCCCTCTGTTTAACTCTGTTTGACTCTGTTTCAATCTGTTTAACTCTGTTTCCCTCTGTTTAAATCTGTGTAACACTTTACGCCTCTGTTTAACTCTATTTAACTCTGTTTGCCTATGTAAGCTTCTGTATAACTCTGTTTAACTCTGTTTGCCTCTCTTTGCCTCTGCTTACTCTGTGTAATTCTGTTTTCCACTGTTTACTCTGTTTCCCTCAGTTTAACTCTTTTTGCCACTGTTTAACTCTGTTTGCCTCTGTTTCCTTCTGTTTAACTCCTGCTTAACTCTGTTTCCCTCTGTTTAACACTGTTTAACTCTTTTTCCCTCTGCTTAACTCTGTTTGCCTCTGTTTGCCTCTGTTTATCTCTGTGTAACTCTCCTTTCCTCTGTTTAACTCTGTTTGCCTCTGTTTAACTCTGTGTAACTCTGTGTAACTCTCTTTTCCTCTGTTTAACTCTGTTTGCCTTCTGTTTAACTCATTTTGCCTCTGTTTGCCTCTGTTTAACACTGTTTGCCTCTTTTTGCCTCTGTTTTAATCTGTCTGCTTCTGTTTGCCTCTGTTTAAATCTATTTAACCTTGTTTGCCTCTGTTTCCTTCTCTTTAAGTCTGTTTAACTCTGTTTCCCTCTGTTTTACTCTGTGTAACGCTTTTCGCATCTGTTTAACTCTGTTTAACTCTGATTGCCTCTGTTTGCCTCTATATAACTCTGTTTAACTCAGTTTGCCTCTCTTTGCCTCTGTTTAACTCTTTGTAACTCTGTTTAACTCTGTTTTTAACTCTGTTTAACTCTGTTTCCCACTGTTTAACTCTCTTTAACTCTTTTCGCCTCTGTTTAACTCTTTTTCCCTCTGTTTAACTCTGTTTAACTCTGTTTGGACTCTCTTTCACTCTGTTTAACTCTGTTTCCTCTGTTTAAATCTGTGTAACACTTTTCACCTCTGTTTAACTCTTTTTAACTCTGTTTGCCTATGTAAGCTTCTGTATGACTCTGTTTAACTCTGTTTGCCTCTCTTTGCCTCTGCTTAACTCTGTGTAATTCTGTTTTCCACTGTTTAACTCTGTTTCCCTCAGTTTAACTCTTTTTTGCCACTGTTTTAACTCTGTTTGCCTCTGTTTCCTTCTGTTTAACTCTGCTTAACTCTGTTTCCCTCTGTTTAACACTGTATAACTCTTTTTCCTCTGTTTAACTCTGTTAGCCTCTGTTTGCCTCTGTTTATCTCTGTGTAACTCTCCTTTCCTCTGTTTTAACTCTGTTTGCCTCTGTTTAACTCTGTTTAATTCTTTTTGCCTCTGTTTAACTCTGATTAACTCTGTTTGCCTCTATTTAACTCTATTTGCCTCTGTTTAACTCTGTTTTCACTCTGTTTGCCTCTGTTTAACTCTGTTTAACACTGTTTGCCTCTGTTTAACTCTGATTAAACTTGTTTGCCTCTATTTGCCTCTGTTTGACTCTGTTTACCTCTGTTTAACTCTGTTTAACTCTGTTTTGCCTCTCTTTAACTCTGTTTAACTCTGTTTGCCTCTGTTTAAACCTGTTTTGCCTCTTTATGCCTCTGTTTAAGTCTGTTTAACTCTGTTTGCCTCTCTTTGCCTCTGCTTAACTCTGTGTAATTCTGTTTTCCTCTGTTTAACTCTGTTTCCCTCTGTTTAACTCTTTATGCCACTGTTTTACTCTGTGTAACTCTGTTCTCCTCTGTTTTCCTCTGTTTAAACCTGTTTCCCTCTGTTTAACACTGTTTAAATCATTTTGCCTCTGTTTAACTCTGTTTGCCTCTATTTAACTCTGCGAAACTCTCTTTTCCTCTGTTTAACCTCTCTTTGCCTCTGTTTAACTCTGTTTAACTCTTTTTTCCTCTGTTTAACTCTGTTTAAGTCTTTTTGCCTCTGTTTAACTCTGTTTCCCTCTGTTTAACTCTTTATGCCACTGTTTTTACTCTATGTAACTCTGTTTTCCTCCGTTTAACTCTGCCTTAAACCTGTTTCCCTCTGTTTAACACTGTTTAACTCTTTTGCCTCTGTTTAACTCTATTTGCCTCTGTTTGCCTCTGTTTACTCTGCGAAACACTCTTTTCCTCTCTTTAACTCTCTATGCCTCTGTGAGTAACTCTGCTTAACTTTTTTTCCTCTGTTTAACTCTGTTTAAGTCTTTTTGCCTCTGTTTAACTCTTTTTCCCTCTGTTTAACTCTGTTTAACTCTGCTTGCCTCTGTCTGACTCTGTTTCAATCTGTTTAACTCTGTTTCCCTCTGTTTAACTCTTTGTAACTCCATTTCACCTCTGTTTAACTCTGTTTGCCTCTGTTTGACTCTATATAACTCTGTTTAACTCTGTTTGCCTCTCTTTGCCTCTGTTTAAATCTGTGTAATTCTGTTTTCCTCTGTTTAACTCTGTTTGCCTGTGTTAAACTCTGTGTAAATCTGTTTCAATCTGTTTTAACTCTGTTTGCCTCTGTTTAACTCTGTGTAACTCTTTTTGCCTCTGTTAAATCTGTTTAACTCTGTGTAACTCCGTTTTCCTCTGTTTATTCTGTTTGCCTCTTTTTAAATTTGTTTAGCTCTGTTTGCCTCTGTTAACTCTCATTATCTCTGTTTGCCTCTGTTTGCTTCTGTTTAACTCTGTTTAACCCTGTTTGCCTCTTTTTGACTCTCGTTTCCCTCTGTTTAAATCTGTTTGCCTCTGTTTGCCTCTGTTTAACTCTTTGTAACTCTGATTTCCTCGGTTTACTCTGTTTAACTATGTTTCCATCTGTTTAACTCTCTTTAACTCTTTTTGCCTCTGTTTAACTCTTTTTCCCTCTGTTTAACTCTGTTTGACTCTGTTTCAATCTGTTTAACTCTGTTTCCCTCTGTTTAAATCTGTGGTAACACTTTACGCCTCTGTTTAACTCTATTTAACTCTGTTTGCCTATGTAAGCTTCTGTATAACTCTGTTTAACTCTGTTTGCCTCTCTTTGCCTCTGCCCTCTGCTTAACTCTGTGTAATTCTGTTTTCCACTGTTTAACTCTGTTTCCCTCAGTTTAACTCTTTTGCCACTGTTTAACTCTGTTTGCCTCTGTTTCCTTCTGTTTAACTCTGCTTAACTCT
Organism: Isurus oxyrinchus; assembly: GCA_026770705.1. Classification (NCBI taxonomy): domain Eukaryota; kingdom Metazoa; phylum Chordata; class Chondrichthyes; order Lamniformes; family Lamnidae; genus Isurus; species Isurus oxyrinchus. The sequence goes on from JANJGN010002273.1 coordinate 61,256, forward strand.
GTTTCCCTCTGTTTAACACTGTTTAACTCTTTTTCCCTCTGTTTAACTCTGTTTGCCTCTGTTGCCTCTGTTTATCTCTGTGTAACTCTCCTTCCTCTGTTTAACTCTGTTTGCCTCTGTTTAACTCTGTGTAACTCTGTGTAACTCTCTTTTCCTCTGTTTAACTCTGTTTGCCTCTGTTTTAACTCATTTTGCCTCTGTTTGCCTCTGTTTAACACTGTTTGCCTCTTTTTGCCTCTGTTTTAATCTGTCTGCTTCTGTTTGCCTCTGCTTAAATCTATTAACCTTGTTTGCCTCTGTTTCCTTCTCTTTAAGTCTGTTTAACTCTGTTTCCCTCTGTTTAACTCTGTGTAACGCTTTTCGCATCTGTTTAACTCTGTTTAACTCTGCTTGCCTCTGTTTGCCTCTATATAACTCTGTTTAACTCAGTTTGCCTCTCTTTGCCTCTGTTTAACTCTTTGTAACTCTGTTTAACTCTGTTTGACTCTGTTTAACTCTGTTTCCCACTGTTTAACTCTCTTTAACTCTTTTTGCCTCTGTTTAACTCTTTTTCCCTCTGTTTAACTCTGTTTAACTCTGTTTGACTCTGTTTCAATCTGTTTAACTCTGTTTCCCTCTGTTTAAATCTGTGTAACACTTTTCACCTCTGTTTAACTCTTTTTAACTTTGTTTGCCTATGTAAGCTTCTGTATGACTCTGTTTAACTCTGTTTGCCTCTCTTTGCCTCTGCTTAACTCTGTGTAATTCTGTTTTCCACTGTTTAACTCTGTTTCCCTCAGTTTAACTCTTTTTGCCACTGCTTAACTCTGTTTGCCTCTGTTTCCTTCTGTTTAACTCTGCTTAACACTGTTTCCCTCTGTTTAACACTGTTTAACTCTTTTTCCCTCTGTTTAACTCTGTTAGCCTCTGTTTGCCTCTGTTTATCTCTGTGTAACTCTCCTTTCCTCTGTTTAACTCTGTTTGCCTCTGTTTAACTCTGTTTAATTCTTTTTGCCTCTGTTTAACTCTGATTAACTCTGTTTGCCTCTATTTAACTCTATTTGCCTCTGTTTGACTCTGTTCACTCGTTTGCCTCTGTTTAACTCTGTTTTTACTCTGTTTGCCTCTGTTTAACTCTGATTAAACTTGTTTGCCTCTATTTGCCTCTGTTTGACTCTGTTTACTCTGTTTAACACTGTTTAACTCTGTTTGCCTCTCTTTAACTCTGTTAACTGTGTTTGCCTCTGTTTAAACCTGTTTGCCTCTTTATGCCTCTGTTTAAGTCTGTTTAACTCTGTTTGCCTCTCTTTGCCTCTGCTTAACTCTGTGTAATTCTGTTTTCCTCTGTTTCACTCTGTTTAAACCTGTTTCCCTCTGTTTAACACTGTTTAACTCATTTTGCCTCTGTTTAACTCTGTTTGCCTCTATTTAACTCTGGCGAAACTCTCTTTTCCTCTGTTTTAACTCTCTTTGCCTCTGTTTAACTCTGTTTAACTCTTTTTTCCCTCTGTTTAACTCTGTTTAAGTCTTTTTGCCTCTGTTTAACTCTGTTTCCCTCTGTTTTAACTCATTATGCCACTGTTTTACTCTATGTAACTCTGTTTTCCTCCGTTTAACTCTGCTTAAACCTGTTTCCCTCTGATTAACACTGTTTAACTCTTTTTGCCTCTGTTTTAACTCTATTTGCCTCTGTTTGCCTCTGTTTAACTCTGCGAAACACTCTTTTCCTCTAACTCTCTATGCCTCTGTGTGTAACTCTGCTTAACTCTTTTTTCCTCTGTTTAACTCTGTTTAAGTCTTTTGCCTCTGTTTAACTCTTTTTCCCTCTGTTTAACTCTGTTTAACTCTGCTTGCCTCTGTCTGACTCTGTTTCAATCTGTTTAACTCTGTTTCCCTCTGTTTAACTCTTTGTAACTCATTTCACCTCTGTTTAACTCTGTTTGCCTCTGTTTGACTCTATATAACTCTGTTTAACTCTGTTTGCCTCTCTTTGCCTCTGTTTAAATCTGTGTAATTCTGTTTTCCTCTGTTTAACTCTGTTTGCCTGTGTTAAACTCTGTGTAAATCTGTTTCAATCTGTTTAACTCTGTTTGCCTCTGTTTAACTCTGTGTAACTCTTTTTGCCTCTGTTTAAATCAGTTTAACTCTGTGTAACTCTGTTTTCCTCTGTTTATTTCTGTTTGCCCTCTGTTTAACTTTTGTTTAGCTCTGTTTGCCTCTGTTTAACACTCATTAACTCTGTTTGCCTCTGTTTGCTTCTGTTTTAACTCTGTTTAACCCTGTTTGCCTCTTTTGACTCTGTTTCCCTCTGTTTAAATCTGTTTGCCTCTGTTTGCCTCTGTTTAACTCTTTGTAAATCTGATTTCCTCGGTTTAACTCTGTTTAACTATGTTTCCATCTGTTTAACTCTCTTTAACTCTTTTTGCCTCTGTTTAACTCTTTTTCCCTCTGTTTAACTCTGTTTGACTCTGTTTCAATCTGTTTAACTCTGTTTCCCTCTGTTTAAATCTGTGTAACACTTTACGCCTCTGTTTAACTCTATTTAACTCTGTTTGCCTATGTAAGCTTCTGTATAACTCTGTTTAACTCTGTTTGCCTCTCTTTGCCTCTGCTTAACTCTGTGTAATTCTGTTTTCCACCGTTTAACTCTGTTTCCCTCAGTTTAACTCTTTTTGCCACAGTTTAACACTGTTTTGCCTCTGTTTCCTTCTGTTTAACTCTGCGTAACTCTGTTTCCCTCTGTTTAACACTGGTTAACTCTTTTTCCCTCTGTTTAACTCTGTTTGCCTCTGTTTGCCTCTGTTTATCTCTGTGTAACTCTCCTTTCCTCTGTTTAACTCTGTTTGCCTCTGTTTAACTCTGTTTAATTCTTTTTGCCTCTGTTTAACTCTGATTAACTCTGTTTGCCTCTATTTAACTCTGTTTGCCTCTGTTTAACTCTGTTTAAGTCTGTTTGCCTCTGTTTAACTCTGATTAAACTTGTTTGCCTCTATTTGCCTCTGTTTAACCCTGTGTGCCTCTGTTTGCCTCTTTTTAAGTCTGTTTAACTCTGTTTGCCTCTGCTTACCTCTGTTTAACTCTGTGTAACTCTGTTTTCCTCTGTTTAATTCTGATTAACTCTGTTTGAAGCTGCTTGCCTCTGTTTCAGTCTGTTTAACTCAGTTTGTCTCTGCTTAATTCTGTTTCAATCTGGTTCCATCTGTTTAACTCTCTTTAACGCTTTTTGCCCGCTGTTTAACTCTGTTTAAGTCTGTTTGCCTCTGTTTAACTCTGTTTCAATCTGTTTGCCTCTGTTTGCCTCTGTTTAACTCTGATTAACTCTGTTTGCCTCTGTTTGCCTCTGTTTGACTCTGTTTACTTCTGTTAACTCTGTTTAATTCTGTTTGCCTCTCTTTAACTCTGTTTAACTCTGTTTACTTCTGTTTAACTCTGTTTGCCTCTGTTTGCCTCTCTTTAACTCTGTTTGCCTCTGTTTTTACCCTGTTTGCCTCTGTTTTAGTCTGTTTAACTCTGTTTGCCTCTGTTTAACTCTGTTTTCAATCTGTTTGCCTCTGTTTGCCTCTGTTGAACTCTGATTAACTCTCGTTGCCTCTGTTTGCCTCTGTTTGACTCTGTTTACTTCTGTTTAACTCTGTTTAACTCTGTTTGCCTCTCTTTAACTCTGGTTAATTCTGTTTGCCTCTGTTTTACCCTGTTTGCCTCTTTATGCCTCTGTTTAAGTCTGTTTAACTCTGTTTGCCTCTGTTTGCCTCTGTTTAACTCTGTGTAACTCTTTTTTTCCTCTGTTTAACTCTGTTTAACTCTGTGTAACTATGTGTAACTCTCTTTTCCTCTGTTTAACTCTGTTCGCCTCTGTTTAACTCTTTTTGCCTCTGTTTGCCTCTGTTTAACTCTGTTTAACACTGTTTGCCTCTTTTTGCCTCTGTTTTAATCTGTCTGCTTTCTGTTTGCCTCTGTTTAAATCTATTTAACCTTGTTTGCCTCTGTTTCCTTCTCTTTAAGTCTGTTTAACTCTGTTTGCCTCTGTTTGCCTGTGTTAAACTCTGTGTAACTCTGTTTCAATCTGTTTAACTCCGTTTGCCTCTGTTTGCATCTGTTTAACTCTGATTAACTCTGTTTGCCCTCTTTTTGCCTCTGTTTGACTCTGCTTACCTCTGTTTAACTCTGTTTAACTCGGTTTGCCTCTCTTTAACTCTGTTTTAACTCTGTTTGCCTCTGTTTAAACCTGTTTGCCTCTTTATGCCTCTGTTTAAGGTCTGTTTAACTCTGTTTACCTCTCTTTGCCTCTGTTTAACTCTGTGTAATTGTTTTCCTCTGTTTAACTCTGTTTAATTCTGTTTGCCTCTCTTTAACTCTGTTTAACTCTGTTTACTTCTGTTTAACTCTGTTTAACTCTGCCTCTCTTTAACTCTGTTTAACTCTGTTTGCCTCTGTTTTACCCTGTTTGCCTCTTTATGCCTCTGTTTAAGTCTGTTTAACTCTGTTTGCACTCTGTTTGCCTCTCTTTAACTCTGTTTAACTCTGTTTGCTCTGTTTTACCCTGTTTGCCTCTGTTTTAGTCTGTTTAACTCTGTTTTCCTCTGTTTAACTCTGTTTCAATCTGTTTAACTCTGTTTCCCTCTGTTTAACTCTGTGTTGTAACGCTTTTTCGCATCTGTTTAACTCTGTTTAACTCTGCTTGCCTCTGTTAGCCTCTATACAACTCTGTTTAAACTCTGCTTGCCTCTCTTTGCCTCTGTTTAACTCTTTGTAACTCTGCTAACTCTGTTTAATGCTGTTTAACTCTGTTTCTCACTGTTTAACTCTCTTTAATTCTTTTTGCCTCTGTTTAACTCTTTTTCCCTCTGTTTAACTCTGTTTAACTCTGCTTGACTCTGTTTCAATCTGTTTAACTCTGTTTCCCTCTGTTTAAATCTGTGTAACACTTTTCACCTCTGTTTAACTCTATTTAACTCTGTTTGCCTATGTAAGCTTCTGTATGACTCTGTTTAACTCTGTTTGCCTTTCTTTGCCGTCTGCTTAACTCTGTGTAATTCTGTTTTCCACTGTTCAACTCTGTTTCCCCTCAGTTTAACTCTTTTTGCCACTGTTTAACTCTGTTTGCCTCTGTTTCCTTCTGTTTAACTCTGCGTAACTCTGTTTCCCTCTGTTTAACACTGGTTAACTCTTTTTCCCTCTGTTTAACTCTGTTTGCCTCTGTTTGCCTCTGTTTATCTCTGTGTAACTCTCCTTTCCTCTGTTTAACTCTGTTTGCCTCTGTTTAACTCTGTTTATTCTTTTTGCCTCTGTTTAACTCTGATTAACTCTGTTTGCCTCTATTTAACTCTGTTTGCCTCTGTTTAACTCTGTTTCACTCTGTTTGCCTCTGTTTAACTCTGTTTAACTCTGTTTGCCTCTTTTTAACTCTGATTAAACTTGTTTGCCTCTGTTTGCCTCTGTTTAACCCTGTGTGCCTCTGTTTGCCTCTTTTTAAGTCTGTTTAACTCTGTTTGCCTCTGCTTACCTCTGTTTAACTCTGTGTAACACTGTTTTTCTCTGTTTAATTCTGATTAACTCTGGTTTGAAGCTGTTTGCCTCTGTTTCAGTCTTTTTAACTCTGTTTGTCTCTGCTTAATTCTGTTTCCATCTGGTTCCATCTGTTTAAATCTCTTTAACTCTTTTTGCCTCTGTTTAAGTCTGTTTGCCTCTGTTTAACTCTGTTTAACTCTGTTTACTTCTGTTTAACTCTTGTTTGCCTCTGTTTGCCTCTCTTTAAACTCTGATTCACTCTGTTTGCCTCTGTTTGCCTCTGTTGGACTCAGTTTACTTCTGTTTAACTCTGTTTAACTCTCTTTGCCTCTGTTTAACTCCGTTTAACTCTTTTTCCTCTGTATAACTCTGTTTAAGTCTTTTTGCCTCTGTTTAACTCTGTTTCCTCTGTTTAACTCTTTATGCCACTGTTTTACTCTGTGTAACTCTGTTTCAATCAGTTTAACTCTGCTTAAACCTGTTTCCCTCTGTTTAGAACTGTTAAACTCTTTATGCCTCTGTTTAAATCCTTTTGCCTCTATTTAACTCTGCGTAACTCTCTTTTCCTCTGTTTAACTCTCTTTGCCTCTGTTTAACTCTATTTAACTCTTTTTCCCTCTGGTTAACTCTGTTTAACTCTTTTTGCCTCTGTTTAACTCTTTTTCCCTCTGTTTAACTCTGTTTAACTCTGTTTGCCTCTGTCTGACTCTGTTTCAATCTGTTTAACTCTGTTTCCCTCTGTTTACTCTGTGTAACGCTTTTCGCATCTGTTTAACTCTGTTTAACTCTGCTTGCCTCTGTTAGCCTCTATACAACTCTGTTTAACTCTGCTTGCCTCTCTTTGCCTCTGTTTAACTCTTTGTAACTCTGCTAACTCTGTTTTAAACGCTGTTTAACTCTGTTTCTCACTGTTTAACTCTCTTTAATTCTTTTTGCCTCTGTTTAACTCTTTTTCCCTCTGTTTAACTCTGTTTAACTCTGCTTGACTCTGTTTCAATCTGTTTAACTCTGTTTCCCTCTGTTTAAATCTGTGTAACACTTTTCACCTCTGTTTAACTCTATTTAACTCTGTTTGCCTATGTAAGCTTCTGTATGACTCTGTTTAACTCTGTTTGCCTTTCTTTGCCTCTGCTTAACTCTGTGTAATTCTGTTTCCACTGTTTAACTCTGTTTCCCTCAGTTTAACTCTTTTTGCCACTGTTTAACTCTGTTTGCCTCTGTTTCCTTCTGTTTAACTCTGCGTAACTCTGTTTCCCTCTGTTTAACACTGGTTAACTCTTTTTCCCTCTGTTTAACTCTGTTTGCCTCTGTTTGCCTCTGTTATCTCTGTGTAACTCTCCTTTCCTCTGTTTAACTCTGTTTGCCTCTGTTTAACTCTGTTTAATTCTTTTTGCCTCTGTTTAAACTCTGATTAACTCTGTTTGCCTCTATTTAACTCTGTTTGCCTCTGTTTAACTCTGTTTCACTCTGTTTGCCTCTGTTTAACTCTGTTTAACTCTGTTTGCCTCTTTTTAAACTCTGATTTAAACTTGTTTGCCTCTGTTTGCCTCTGTTTAACCCTGTGTGCCTCTGTTTGCCTCTTTTTAAGTCTGTTTAACTCTGTTTGCCTCTGCTTACCTCTGTTTAACTCTGTGTAACACTGTTTTCCTCTGTTTAATTCTGATTAACTCTGTTTGAAGCTGTTTGCCTCTGTTTCAGTCTTTTTAACTCTGTTTGTCTCTGCTTAATTCTGTTTTCCATCTGGTTCCATCTGTTTAAATCTCTTTAACTCTTTTTGCCTCTGTTTAAGTCTGTTTGCCTCTGTTTAACTCTGTTTAACTCTGTTTACTTCTGTTTAACTCTGTTTGCCTCTGTTTGCCTCTCTTTAACTCTGATTCACTCTGTTTGCCTCTGTTTGCCTCTGTTGGACTCAGTTTACTTCTGTTTAACTCTGTTTAACTCTCTTTGCCTCTGTTTAACTCCGTTTAACTCTTTTTCCTCTGTATAACTCTGTTTAAGTCTTTTTGCCTCTGTTTAACTCTGTTTCCCTCTGTTTAACTCTTTATGCCACTGTTTTACTCTGTGTAACTCTGTTTCAATCAGTTTAACTCTGCTTAAACCTGTTTCCCTCTGTTTAGAACTGTTAAACTCTTTATGCCTCTGTTTAAATCCTTTTGCCTCTATTTAACTCTGCGTAACTCTCTTTTCCTCTGTTTAACTCTCTTTGCCTCGGTTTAACTCTATTTAACTCTTTTTTTCCCTCTGGTAACTCTGTTTAACTCTTTTGCCTCTGTTTAACTCTTTTTTCCCTCTGTTTAAACTCTGTTTAACTCTGTTTGCCTCTGTCTGACTCTGTTTCAATCTGCTTAACTCTGTTTCCCTCTGTTTAACTCTGTGTAACGCTTTTCGCATCTGTTTAACTCTGTTTAACTCTGCTTGCCTCTGTTAGCCTCTATACAACTCTGTTTAACTCTGCTTGCCTCTCTTTGCCTCTGTTTAACTCTTTGTAACTCTGCTAACTCTGTTTAACGCTGTTTAACTCTGTTTCTCACTGTTTAACTCTCTTTAATTCTTTTTGCCTCTGTTTAACTCTTTTTCCCTCTGTTTAACTCTGTTTAACTCTGCTTGACTCTGTTTCAATCTGTTTAACTCTGTTTCCCTCTGTTTAAATCTGTTGTAACACTTTTCACCTCTGTTTAACTCTATTTAACTCTGTTTGCCTATGTAAGCTTCTGTATGACTCTGTTTAACTCTGTTTGCCTTTCTTTGCCTCTGCTTAACTCTGTGTAATTCTGTTTTCCACTGTTTAACTCTGTTTCCCTCAGTTTAACTCTTTTTGCCACTGTTTAACTCTGTTTGCCTTCTGTTTCCTTCTGTTTAACTCTGCGTAACTCTGTTTCCCTCTGTTTAACACTGGTTAACTCTTTTTCCCTCTGTTAACTCTGTTTGCCTCTGTTTGCCTCTGTTTATCTCTGTGTAACTCTCCTTTCCTCTGTTTAACTCTGTTTGCCTCTGTTTAACTCTGTTTAATTCTTTTTGCCTCTGGTTTAACTCTGATTACTCTGTTGCCTCTATTTAACTCTGTTTGCCTCTGTTTAACTCTGTTTCACTCTGTTTGCCTCTGTTTAACTCTGTTTAACTCTGTTTGCCTCTTTTTAACTCTGATTAAACTTGTTTGCCTCTGTTTGCCTCTGTTTAACCCTGTGTGCCTCTGTTTGCTCTTTTTAAGTCTGTTTAACTCTGTTTGCCTCTGCTTACCTCTGTTTTAACTCTGTGTAACACTGTTTTCCTCTGTTAATTCTGATTAACTCTGTTTTTGAAGCTGTTTGCCTCTGTTTCAGTCTTTTTAACTCTGTTTGTCTCTGCTTAATCTGTTTCAATCTGGTTCCATCTGTTTAAATCTCTTTAACTCTTTTTGCCTCTGTTTAAGTCTGTTTGCCTCTGTTTAACTCTGTTTAACTCTGTTTACTTCTGTTTAACTCTGTTTGCCTCTGTTTGCCTCTCTTTAACTCTGATTCACTCTGTTGCCTCTGTTTGCCTCTGTTGGACTCAGTTTACTTCTGTTTAACTCTGTTTAACTCTCTTTGCCTCTCTTTAACTCTGTTTAACTCTGTTTACTTCTGTTTAACTCTGTTTGCCTCTGTTTGCCTCTCTTTAACTCTGTTTAACTCTGTTTGCCTCTGTTTTACCCTGTTTGCCTCTGTTTTAAGTCTGTTTAACTCTGTTTGCCTCTGTTTAACTCTGTGTAACTCTGTGTAACTCTGTGTAACTCTCTTTTCCTCTGTTTAACTCTGTTTGCCTCTGTTTAACTCCGTTTGCCTCTGTTTGCCTCTGATTAACTCTGTTTAACACTGTTTGCCTCTTTTTGCTTCTGTTTTAATCTGTCTGCTTCTGTCTGCCTCTGTTTAAATCTATTTAACCTTGTTTGCCTCTGTTTCCTTCTCTGTAAGTCTGTTTAACTCTGTTTGCCTCTGTTTGCCTGTGCTAAACTCTGTGTAACTCTGTTTCAATCTGTTTAACTCTGTTTGCCTCTGTTTGACTCTATATAACTCTGTTTAACTCTGTTTGCCCTCTCTTTGCCTCTGTTTAAATCTGTGTAATTCTGTTTTCCTCTGTTTAACTCTGTTTGCCTGTGTTAAACTCTGTGTAAATCTGTTTCAATCTGTTTAACTCTGTTTGCCTCTGTTTAACTCTGTGTAACTCTTTTTGCCTCTGTTTAAATCAGTTTTAACTCTGTGTAACTCTGTTTTCCTCTGTTTATTTCTGTTTGCCTCTGTTTAACTTTGTTTAGCTCTGTTTGCCTCTGTTTAACTCTCATTAACTCTGTTTGCCTCTGTTTGCTTCTGTTTAACTCTGTTTAACACCTGTTTGCCTCTTTTTGACTCTGTTTCCCTCTGTTTTAAATCTGTTTGCCTCTGTTTGCCTCTGTTTAACTCTTTGTAACTCTGATTTCCTCGGATTAACTCTGTTTAACTATGTTTCCAACTGTTTAACTCTCTTTAACTCTTTTTGCCTCTGTTTAACTCTTTTTCCCTCTGTTTAACTCTGTTTGACTCTGTTTCAATCTGTTTAACTCTGTTTCCCTCCTGTTTAAATCTGTGTAACACTTTACGCCTCTGTTTAACTCTATTTAAATCTGTTTGCCTATGTAAGCTTCTGTATAACTCTGTTTAACTCTGTTTGCCTCTCTTTGCCTCTGCTTAACTCTGTGTAATTCTGTTTTCCACTGTTTAACTCTGTTTCCCTCAGTTTAACTCTTTTTGCCACTGTTTAACTCTGTTTGCCTCTGTTTCCTTCTGTTTAACTCTGCTTAACTCTGTTTTCCCTCTGTTTAACACTGTTTAACTCTTTTTCCCTCTGTTTAACTCTGTTTGCCTCTGTTTGCCTCTGTTTATCTCTGTGTAACTCTCCTTTCCTCTGTTTAACTCTGTTTGCCTCTGTTTAACTCTGTGTAACTCTGTGTAACTCTCTTTTCCTCTGTTTAACTCTGTTTGCCTCTGTTTAACTCATTTTGCCTCTGTTTGCCTCTGGTTAACACTGTTTGCCTCTTTTTGCCTCTGTTTTAATCTGTCTGCTTCTGTTTGCCTCTGTTTAAATCTATTTAACCTTGTTTGCCTCTGTTTCCTTCTCTTTAAGTCTGTTTAACTCTGTTTCCCTCTGTTTAACCCTGTTTGCCTCTGTTTTAGTCTGTTTAACTCTGTTTGCCTCTGTTTAACTCTGTTTCAATCTGTTTGCCTCTGTTTGCCTCTGTTGAACTCTGATTAACTCTCTTTGCCTCTGTTTGCCTCTGTTTGACTCTGTTTACTTCTGTTTAACTCTGTTTAACTCTGTTTGCCTCTCTTTAACTCTGGTTAATTCTGTTTTGCCTCTGTTTTACCCTGTTTGCCTCTTTATGCCTCTGTTTAAGTCTGTTTAACTCTGTTTGCCTCTGTTTGCCTCTGTTTAACTCTGTGTAACTCTTTTTTTCCTCTGTTTAACTCTGTTTAACTCTGTGTAACTATGTGTAACTCTCCTTTCCTCTGTTTAACTCTGTTCGCCTCTGTTTAACTCTTTTTGCCTCTGTTTGCCTCTGTTTAACTCTGTTTAACACTGTTTGCCTCTTTTTGCCTCTGTTTTAATCTGTCTGCTTCTGTTTGCCACTGTTTAAATCTATTTAACCTTGTTTGCCTCTGTTTCCTTCTCTTTAAGTCTGTTTAACTCTGTTTGCCTCTGTTTGCCTGTGTTAAACTCTGTGTAACTCTGTTTCAATCTGTTTAACTCTGTTTTGCCTCTGTTTGCATCTAGTTTAACTCTGATTAACTCTGTTTGCCTCTTTTTGCCTCTGTTTGACTCTGCTTACCTCTGTTTAACTCTGTTTAACTCTGTTTGCCTCTCTTTAACTCTGTTTAACTCTGTTTGCCTCTGTTAAACCTGTTTGCCTCTTTATGCCTCTGTTTAAGTCTGTTTAACTCTGTTTGCCTCTCTTTGCCTCTGTTTAACTCTGTGTAATTGTTTTTCCTCTGTTTAACTCTGTTTAATTCTGTTTGCCTCTCTTTAACTCTGTTTAACTCTGTTTACTTCTGTTTAACTCTGTTTAACTCTGCCTCTCTTTAACTCTGTTTAACTCTGTTTGCCTCTGTTTTACCCTGTTTGCCTCTTTATGCCTCTGTTTAAGTCTGTTTAACTCTGTTTGCCTCTGTTTGCCTCTCTTTAACTCTGTTTAACTCTGTTTGCCTCTGTTTTACCTGTTTGCCTCTGTTTTAGTCTGTTTTAACTCTGTTTTCCACTGTTTAACTCTGTGTAACGCTTTTCGCATCTGTTTAACTCTGTTTAACTCTGCTTGCCTCTGTTAGCCTCTATACAACTCTGTTTAACTCTGCTTGCCTCTCTTTGCCTCTGTTTAACTCTTTGTAACTCTGCTAACTCTGTTTAACGCTGTTTAACTCTGTTTCTCACTGTTTAACTCTCTTTAATTCTTTTGCTCTGTTTAACTCTTTTTCCCTCTGTTTAACTCTGTTTAACTCTGCTTGACTCTGTTTCAATCTGTTTAACTCTGTTTCCCTCTGTTTAAATCTGTGTAACACTTTTCACCTCTGTTTAACTCTATTTAACTCTGTTTGCCTATGTAAGCTTCTGTATGACTCTGTTTAACTCTGTTTGCCTTTCTTTGCCTCTGCTTAACTCTGTGTAATTCTGTTTTCCACTGTTTAACTCTGTTTCCCTCAGTTTAACTCTTTTTGCCACTGTTTAACTCTGTTTGCCTCTGTTTCCTTCTGTTTTAACTCTGCGTAACTCTGTTTCCCTCTGTTTAACACTGGTTAACTCTTTTTCCCTCTGTTTAACTCTGTTTGCCTCTGTTTGCCTCTGTTTATCTCTGTGTAACTCTCCTTTCCTCTGTTTAACTCTGTTTGCCTCTGTTTAACTCTGTTTTAATTCTTTTTGCCTCTGTTTAACTCTGATTAACTCTGTTTGCCTCTATTTAACTCTGTTTGCCTCTGTTTAACTCTGTTTCACTCTGTTTGCCTCTGTTTAACTCTGTTTAACCTCTGTTTGCCCTCTTTTTAACTCTGATTAAACTTGTTTGCCTCTGTTTGCCTCTGTTTAACCCTGTGTGCCTCTGTTTGCCTCTTTTTAAGTCTGTTTAACTCTGTTTGCCTCTGCTTACCTCTGTTTAACTCTGTGTAACACTGTTTTCCTCTGTTTAATTCTGATTAACTCTGTTTGAAGCTGTTTGCCTCTGTTTCAGTCTTTTTAACTCTGTTTGTCTCTGCTTAATTCTGTTTCCATCTGGTTCCATCTGTTTAAATCTCTTTAACTCTTTTTGCCTCTGTTTAAGTCTGTTTGCCTCCTGTTTAACTCTGTTTAACTCTGTTTACTTCTGTTTAACTCTGTTTGCCTCTGTTTGCCTCTCTTTAACTCTGAATCACTCTGTTTGCCTCTGTTTGCCTCTGTTGGACTCAGTTTACTTCTGTTTAACTCTGTTTAACTCTCTTTGCCTCTGTTTAACTCCGTTTAACTCTTTTTCCTCTGTATAACTCTGTTTAAGTCTTTTTGCCTCTGTTTAACTCTGTTTCCCTCTGTTTAACTCTTTATGCCACTGTTTTACTCTGTGTAACTCTGTTTCAATCAGTTTTAACTCTGCTTAAACTTGTTTCCCTCTGTTTAGAACTGTTAACTCTTTATGCCTCTGTTTAAATCCTTTTGCCTCTATTTAACTCTGCGTAACTCTCTTTTCCTCTGTTTAACTCTCTTTGCCTCTGTTTCAACTCTATTTAACTCTTTTTCCCTCTGGTTAACTCTGTTTAACTCTTTTTTGCCTCTGTTTAACCTCTTTTTCCCCCTCTGTTTAACTCTGTTTAACTCTGTTTGCCTCTGTCTGACTCTGTTTCAATCTGTTTAACTCTGTTTCCCTCTGTTTAACTCTGTGTAACGCTTTTCGCATCTGTTTAACTCTGTTTACTCTGCTTGCCTCTGTTAGCCTCTATACAACTCTGTTTAACTCTGCTTGCCTCTCTTTGCCTCTGTTTAACTCTTTGTAACTCTGCTAACTCTGTTTAACGCTGTTTAACTCTGTTTCTCACTGTTTAACTCTCTTTAATTCTTTTTTGCCTCTGTTTAACTCTTTTTCCCTCTGTTTAACTCTGTTTAACTCTGCTTGACTCTGTTTCAATCTGTTTTAACTCTGTTTCCCTCTGTTTAAATCTGTGTAACACTTTTCACCTCTGTTTACTCTATTTAACTCTGTTGCCTATGTAAGCTTCTGTATGACTCTGTTTAACTCTGTTTGCCTTTCTTTGCCTCTGCTTAACTCTGTGTAATTCTGTTTTCCACTGTTTAACTCTGTTTCCCTCAGTTTAACTCTTTTTGCCACTGTTTAACTATGTTTGCCTCTGTTTCCTTCTGTTTAACTCTGCGTAACTCTGTTTCCCTCTGTTTAACACTGGTTAACTCTTTTTCCCTCTGTTTAACTCTGTTTGCCTCTGTTGCCTCTGTTTATCTCTGTGTAACTCTCCTTTCCTCTGTTTAACTCTGTTTGCCTCTGTTTAACTCTGTTTATTCTTTTTGCCTCTGTTTAACCTCTGATTAACTCTGTTTGCCTCTATTTAACTCTGTTTGCCTCTGTTTAACTCTGTTTCACTCTGTTTGCCTCTGTTTAACTCTGTTTAACTCTGTTTGCCTCTTTTTAACTCTGATTAAACTTGTTTGCCTCTGTTTGCCTCTGTTTAACCCTGTGTGCCTCTGTTTGCCTCTTTTAAGTCTGTTTAACTCTGTTTGCCTCTGCTTACCTCTGTTTAACTCTGTGTAACACTGTTTTCCTCTGTTTAATTCTGATTAACTCTGTTTGAAGCTGTTTGCCTCTGTTTCAGTCTTTTTAACTCTGTTTGTCCTCTGCTTAATTCTGTTTCAATCTGGTTCCATCTGTTTAAAATCTCTTTAAACTCTTTTGCCTCTGTTTAAGTCTGTTTGCCTCTGTTTAACTCTGTTTAACTCTGTTTACTTCTGTTTAACTCTGTTTGCCTCTGTTTGCCTCTCTTTAACTCTGATTCACTCTGTTTGCCTCTGTTTGCCTCTGTTGGACTCAGTTTACTTCTGTTTAACTCTGTTTAACTCTCTTTGCCTCTCTTTAACTCTGTTTAACTCTGTTTACTTCTGTTTAACTCTGTTTGCCTCTGTTTGCCTCTCTTTAACTCTGTTTAACTCTGTTTGCCTCTGTTTTACCCTGTTTTGCCTCTGTTTAAGTCTGTTTAAACTCTGTTTGCCTCTGTTTAACTCTGTGTAACTCTGTGTAACTCTGTGTAACTCTCTTTTCCTCTGTTTAACTCTGTTTGCCTCTGTTTAACTCCGTTTGCTTCTGTTTGCCTCTGATTAACTCTGTGTTAACACTGTTTGCCTCTTTTTGCTTCTGTTTTAATCTGTCTGCTTCTGTCTGCCTCTGTTTAAATCTATTTAACCTTGTTTGCCTCTGTTTCCTTCTCTGTAAGCCTGTTTTAACTCTGTTTGCCTCTGTTTGCCTGTGCTAAACTCTGTGTAACTCTGTTTCAATCTGTTTTAACTCTGTTTGCCTCTGTTTAACTCTGATTAACTCTGTTTGTCTCTGCTTAATTCTGTTTCAATCTGGTTTCATCTGTTTAACTCTGTTTAACTCTTTTTGCCTCTGTTTTAACTCTGTTTAACTCTGTTTGCCTCTGTTTAACTCTGTTTCAATCTGTTTGCCTCTGTTTGCCTCTGTTTAACTCTGATTAACTCTGTTTGCCTTTGTTTGCCTCTGTTTGACTCTGTTTACTTCTGTTTAACTCTGTTTGCCCTCTCTTTAACTCTGTTTTAACTCTGTTTACTTCTGTTTCCCTCAATTTAACTCTGTTTGCCTCTCTTTAACTCTGTTTAAATCTGTTTGCCTCTGTTTTACCCTGTTTGCCTCTTTATGCCTCTGTTTAAGTCTGTTTAACTCTGTTTTGCCTCATGTTTGCCTCTGTTTGCCTCTGTTTAACTCTGTGTAACTCTTTTTTCCTCTGTTTAACTCTGTTTCCCTCTGTTTAACACTGTTTAACTCTGTTTGCCTCTGTTTGCCTCTGTGTAACTCTGTGTAACTCTGTGTAACTCTCTTTTCCTCTGTTTAACTCTGTTTGCCTCTGTTTAACTCCGTTTGCCTCTGTTTGCCTCTGTTTAACTCTGTTTAAACACTGTTTGCCTCTTTTTGCCTCTGTTTTAATCTGTCTGCTTCTGTTTGCCTCTGTTTAAATCTATTTAACCTTGTTTGCCTCTGTTTCCTTCTCTTTAAGTCTATTTAACTCTGTTTGCCTCTGTTTGCCTGTGTTTAAACTCTGTATAACTCTGTTTCAATCTGTTTAACTCTGTTTGCCTCTGTTTGCCTCTGTTTAACTCTGATTAACTCTGTTTGCCTCTTTTTGCCTCTGTTTGACTCTGTTTACCTCTGTTTAAACTCTGTTTAACTCTGTTTGCCTCTCTTTAACTCTGTTTAACTCTGTTTGCCTCTGTTTTAAACCTCTTGCCTCTTTATGCTTCTGTTTAAGTCTGTGTAACTCTGTTTGCCTCTCTTTGCCTCTGTTTAACTCTGTGTAATTCTGTTTTCCCCTCTGTTTAACTCTGTTTCCCTCTGTTTAACTCTTTATGCCACTGTTTTACTCTGTGTAACTCTGTTTTCCTCTGTTTAACTCTGCTTTAAACCTGTTTCCCTCTGTTTAACACTGTTTAACTCTTTTTGCCTCTGTTTAAATCTGTTTGCCTGTGTTTATGTCTGCGAAACTCTCTTTTCCTCTGTTTAACTCTCTTTGCCTCTGTTTAACTCTGTTTAACTCTTTTTTCCTCTGTTTAACTCTTGTTTAAGTCTTTTTTGCCTCTGTTTAACTCTTTTTCCCTCTGTTTAACTCTGTTTAACCTCTGCTTGCCGCTGTCTGACTCTGTTTCAATCTGTTTAACTCTGTTTCCCTCTGTTTAAGTCTTTGTAACTCATTTCACCTCTGTTTAACTCTGTTTGCCTCTGTTTCACTCTGTATAACTCTGTTTAATTCTGTTTGCCTCTCTTTGCCTCTGTTTAACTCTGTTTCAATCTGTTTGCCTCTGTTTGCCTCTGTTTAACTCTGATTAACTCTGTTTGCCTCTGTTTGCCTCTGTGTAACGCTGTGTAAATCTGTGTAACTCTCTTTTCCTCTGTTTAACTCTGTTTGCCTCTGTTTAACTCCGTTTGCCTCTGTTTGACTCTGTTTACCTCTGTTTAACTCTGTTTAACTCTGTTTGCCTCTCTTTAACTCTGTTTGCCTCTGTTTAAACCT
The DNA here is from genome assembly GCA_026770705.1 of Isurus oxyrinchus. Taxonomy (NCBI): domain Eukaryota; kingdom Metazoa; phylum Chordata; class Chondrichthyes; order Lamniformes; family Lamnidae; genus Isurus; species Isurus oxyrinchus. The sequence continues at coordinate 77,992 of JANJGN010002273.1, forward strand.
GTTTGCCTCTTTATGCCTCTGTTTAACTCTGTTTAACTCTGTTTGCCTCTCTTTGCCTCTGTTTAACTCTGTGTAATTCTGTTTTCCTCTGTTTAACTCTGTTTCCCTCTGTTTAACTCTTTATGCCACTGTTTTACTCTATGTAACTCTGTTTTCCTCTGTTTAACTCTGCTTAAACCTGTTTCCCTCTGTTTAACACTGTTTAACTCTTTTTGCCTCTGTTTCACTCTGTTTGCCTCTGTTGCCTCTGTTTAACTCTGCGAAACACTCTTTTCCTCTCTTTAACTCTCTATGCCTCTGTTTAACTCTGTTTAACTCTTTTTTCCTCTGTTTAACTCTGTTTAAGTCTTTTTGCCTCTGTTTAACTCTTTTTCCCTCTGTTTAACTCTGTTTAAACTCTGCTTGCCTCTGTCTGACTCTGTTTCAATCTGTTTAACTCTGTTTCCCTCTGTTTAACTCTTTGTAACTCATTTCACCTCTGTTTAACTCTGTTTGCTTCTCTTTGACTCTGTTTAACTCTGTTTAAATTCTGTTTGCCTCTCTTTGCCTCTGTTTAAATCTGTGTAATTCTGTTTTCCTCTGTTTAACCTCTGTTTGCCTCTGTTTGCCTGTGTTAAACTATGTGTAACTCTGATTCAATCTGTTTAACTCTGTTTGCCTCTGTTTAACTCTGTGTAACTCTTTTTGCCTTCTGTTTTAAT
>JANJGN010002274.1:0-65000 GCA_026770705.1 Isurus oxyrinchus
CAGTACTGACCCTTGGACAGTGTGGCACTCCCTCAGTACTGACCCTCCGATAGTGCAGCACTCTCTCAATACTGACCCTCCGACAGTGCAGCACTCCCTCAGTACTGACCCTCTGACAGTGTGGCACTCCCTCAGTACTGACCCTCTGACAGTGCGGCACTCCCTCAGTACTGACCCTAGGTCCGTGCAGCACTCCCTCTGCACTGACCCTTGGACAGTGCAGCGCTCCCTCACTCCTGGTCCTGGGATAGCTGACGTGGATTCTGTGACTGAAATCCTTGGACTGAGGGTCCGAATCCCTGGCCTCCTGACTCTGAGGGAAGCGCACTTCCCACAGACGGCAGGATGACCATCCACTCCGTACCCCGCTCCGCCCCCCCACTCAAATCAATCGCACTGGCGAATCCCAGACCTCTACAGGAAGTCATCACCGACCCTAGGGAGCTTTGCACTCAGATTCAATACGCCTGCCAAGTTCCCCACGCCAACCTCCCCCTAAATCTCATCCTGACCACCTCATGGTTTCCTACCTTCGGCGACAGTGGGTCTTTCTGCACCAGGCTGTAAATCACACTTGGATCATCGTCACACTTCACTTTCTGTTCCTTGTTCCTTTTCTTCCTGTGGGGATTTCGGTGAGAATCGAACAAGCTTAAGGGAGTGACAAACGTGTCAGGTCTCCGCTCCGGCCCTCCCTCCCAGCCTTCACCCATCTCTCTCCAACTGCAGTTCCTACGAAACCCTGTTTCCCGTGGGGGCGCACTGTGTACCAGCTCGTCCGTCCATCCCTTTGGTCAGGGCAGAGCGGTCTCGCTTGATCAGCACCCCATACAACAGCTCAAACACTCACTCCCTCCACCACCGACACACAGTAGCAGCAGTGTGTGTACCATCTACAAGATGCACTGCAGCAACTCACCAAGGCTCCTTCGACAGCACCTTCCAAACCCACCGCCTCTACCATCTAGAAGGACAAGGGCAGCAGACACATGGGGAACACCACCAGCTGGAGGTTCCCCTCCAAGTCACTCACCATCCTGACTTGGAAATATATCGGCCGTTCCTTCACTGTTGCTGGGTCAAAATCCTGGAACTCCCTCCCTAACAGCGCTGTGGGTGTACCTACACCACATGGACAAAATCCTGGAACTCCCTCCCTAACAGCGCTGTGGGTGTACCTACACCACACGGACAAAATCCTGGAACTCCCTCCCTAACAGCACTGTGGGTGTACCTACACCACACGGACAAAATCCTGGAACTCCCTCCCTAACAGCGCTGTGGGTGTACCTACACCACAGGGACAAAATCCTGGAACTCCCTCCCTAACAGCGCCGTGGGTGTACCTACACCACACGGACAAAATCCTGGGACTCCCTCTCTAACAGCGCTGTGGGTGTACCTACACCACAGGGACAAAATCCTGGAACTCCCTCCCTAACAGCGCCGTGGGTGTACCTACACCACATGGACAAAATACTGGAACTCCCTCCCTAAAAGCGCCGTGGGTGTACCTACACCACATGGACAAAATCCTGGAACTCCCTCCCTAACAGCGCCGTGGGTGTACCTACGCCACAGGGACAAAATCCTGGAACTCCCTCCCTAACAGCGCCGTGGGTGTACCTACACCACACGGACAAAATCCTGGAACTCCCTCCCTAACAGCGCCGTGGGTGTACCTACACCACAGGGACAAAATCCTGGAACTCCCTCCCTAACAGCACTGTGGGTGTACCTACACCACACGGACAAAATCCTGGAACTCCCTCCCTAACAGCACTGTGGGTGTACCTACACCACACGGACAAAATCCTGGAACTCCCTCCCTAACAGCACTGTGGGTGTACCTACACCACAGGGACAAAATCCTGGAACTCCCTCCCTAACAGCACTGTGGGTGTACCTACACCACACGGGACAAAATCCTGGAACTCCCTCCCTAACAGCGCTGTGGGTGTACCTACACCACAGGGACAAAATCCTGGAACTCCCTCCCTAACAGCGCTGTGGGTGTACCTACACCACAGGGGACAAAATCCTGGAACTCCCTCCCTAACAGCGCTGTGGGTGTACCTACACCACATGGGACTGCAGCGGGTCAAGAAGGCAGCTCACCCACCACCTTCTCAAGGGGGCAATTAGGGATGGGGCAATAAACGCTGGGCCCGGCCAGCGAGGCCCACATCCCGAATGAACACCAGATGCCCGGAACCTGTGCGGGGTGGGGTGGGTGGGTAAGTCCAAGAAGGACAGAGAATTTGGTGATCAAGTGGATGTGTCTTGAGGGCTGGACAGTGAATTCCAGACACTCACCCGGCTCTGGGTGAGAAAAGGTTTCCCCTCACGTTCCCTCTCTAACCCTCCTCCCAATCGCCTTAAATCTAAGTCCCCTGGTAACTGACCCCTCAGCTAAGGGGGACTAATCTTTCCTGTCTACCCTATCTGGGCCCCTCATCATTCTGTGCACCCTCAGTTCGGTCACCCCACCCCCCCTCAGCCTCCTCTGTTCTGAGGGAAACAACCCTCGGCCTATCCAGTCTCCCCTCACCGCTGCAATTTTCCAGCCCTGCTAGCCTTCTTGTAAATCTCCTCTGCTCTTTCTCTGTCTCTCTCTCTCTCTCTCTCTCCAGAGCTGTGATGTCCTTCCTGTGATTGCGGTGACCAGAACTGTCCACAAAACGCCCAGCTGTGGCCTCACCAGCGCTTTATACAGTTCCAGCATCACCTCCCTGCTTTTGTATTCAATACCTCGCCCGGTGAGGGGAAAGCATCCCACACGCTCCCTTGACTGCCTTGTCCACCTTGTCCTGCCACCTTCAGGGACCCTGTGGACATGCTCTCCAAGGCCTCTCACTTCCCCCAACCCTTCCCCGTCCTCTTCAACATTGAGAGGGACTAGCTACCCAACGCTGGGGTTTTTCAGATGTCAATCCGTTTGCTATTTATTTGCCTCTGAGGCTGGCCATCTCTAGGGCCGTATAAGGGCCATTAAAGGTATAGGAGGAGGCCATTCAGCCCTTCGAATTCATGCCTGCTCCCTGCATAGCAACCCATTCAGCCCAGCTCTCTTGCTCTCTCTCTCTCTCTCTCCCTCAATCTGCCCTGTTGGTTTGACAGGCATTGCACGTAGATCGCCCAGGGTCCTGCAGCTCCTAGGCCCTCTTCCGAATGGTAACCCTTGACCCCCCCCAACTCTTGCCCCGACATACCGAGCTGCTTGCCTGTGTTGCTGTTGGTCCCCCGGTTGTTGGTATGTGAAGTTGACGGAGGCGTACTCCACGTTATCTCTGTAGGGCGTAGCCAAGGGATTCTCCACGCTCTCTGTCATCACCACGTTTTCGTAGACCATCGGCTCCCTTGACTGGAGAAGCACAAGGCAGCAATTTGAAACTACATTTCACTCATCGCTTCTCAACCACCTGCATTCAGGTAGCGTCTTATCAGGCAGCTCAACATCCCCAAACGGTTTAAACAGGGGCAGATTCTGACACCAGATCTCAGTCATGGATCTGTGGATTTCGCGATCTGTTTCTGTCCCTCTCTCCCTTTCTCCCTCCCTCCCTCTCCCCCTCTCCCTCTCTCCATCCCCCCTCCCTCTCCCTCCCCCTCCCTCTCTCTCCCTCCCTCTTTCCCTCCCTCTCCCTCCCCCTCCCTCTCTCCCTCCCTCTTTCCCTCCCTCTCTCCCTCCCCCTCCCTCTCCCTCCCCCCTCCCTCTCTCCCTTCCCCTCCCCCTCTCCCTTCCTCTCCCCCTCTCCCTCTCTCCATCCCCCCTCCCCCCCATCCGTCTTTCCCTTCCCTCTCTCCATCTCTCCCTCCCCATCCGCTTCTCTCCCTCCCTCTCTCCCTTTCACTCTCCCTCTCCCTCCCCCTCCCTCCCTCTCTCTCTCCATCTCCCTCTCCCTCCCCCTCCCTCCCTCTCTCTCTCCATCTCCCTCCCTCTCCCCCTCCCTCTTTCCCTTCCTTCTCTTTCCATCTCTCTCTTCACATCCATGTCTCTCCTTCCCTCTCTCCCTTTCCCTCTCCATTTCCCACCCCCTCTCCCTCCCTCCCTCTCCGTCCCCCTTTCTCTCCCTTCCCTATTCCCCTTCCCTCTCTCTCCATCCCATCCAACTCTCTCCCTCTCTCCCTCCCTCTCTCCCTCTCCCTCCCTCTGCCCCTCCCTCTTTGCCTTCCCTCTCTCTCCATCTCTCTTTTCCCATCCACGTCTCTCCCACCCCCTCCCTCTCTCCCTCTCTCCATCCCCCTTCCTCCTCTCCCTCTCCCTCCCCCTTCTTCTCCCCCTCCCTTTTTCCCTCCCTCTCTCCCTTCCCATCCCCCCTCCCTTCCTCTCCCCCTCTCCCTCTCTCCATCCCCCCTCCCTCTCTCCCTCTCCCTCCCCTCCCTCTTTCCCTTCCCTCTCCCTCCCTCTCTCCCTTCCCCTCCCCTTCTACCTCCCTCCCTCTCCGTCCCCTCTCTCCCCCTCCCTATTCCCCTTCCCTCTCTCTCCATCCCATCCTACTCTCTCCCTCCCTCTCTCCCTCCTTCTCTCCCTCTCCTTCCCTCTCCCCGTCTCTCTTTCCCTTCCCTCTCTCCAACTCTCCCTCCCCATCCGCTTCTCTCCCTGCCTCTCTCCCTCCTTCTCTCCCTTTCCCTCCCTCTCCCACTCCCTCTTTCCCTTCCCTCTCTCTCCATCTCTCTCTTCCCATCCACGTCTCTCCTTCCCTCTCTCCCTTTCCCTCTCCATTTCCCACCCCCTCTCCCTCCCTCCCTCTTTCCCTCTCCGTCCCCCTCTCCCTCCCTCCCTCTCTCCCTCTCCGTCCCCCTCTCCCTCCCTCCCTCTCTCCCTCTCCATCCCCTTTTCTCTCCCCTCCCTCTTCCTCTTCCCTCTCTCTCCATTCCATCCAACTCTCTCCCTCCCTCTCTCCCTCTCCCTCCATCTCCCCCTCCCTCTTCCCATTCCCTCTCTCTCCATCGCATCCAACTCTCTCCCTCCCTCTCTCCCTCCCCCCATCCCCCTTTCCCTCCCCTCTCCCTGTTCCCCTTCCTTCTCTCTCCATCGCATCCAACTCTCTCCCTCCCTCTCTCCCTTCCCCATTTCCCTCTCCCTCTCCCTCTCCCCCTTCCCTCCCCTCTCTTTGAGGTCGGTGGGTGTTTGGGGGAACGAAGGGATAGGGTGGGAGAGTGAAGTTGCGGGAGAAGATCAGCCATGATCATACTGAGCGGGGGAAGCGAGCTCGAAGGAGGTATGACCTTGTCCTATCTGTTAGGTTTTTATTGAGCCATGCTGGTACTGACCTTGCTGCGTTTTGTGACCACACTGTAGACGGTGTTAGTGGCATCGATGCGCTGCTGACTGAGAGAATCTCCGTAACTTTTCCTCCTGCTGGAGAGGGAGGTAAAACAAGCAACTGAGGAAATCTTGGTGAAGAGTTTGAAATCTACACGCGCAGCTGTCTTCACTGAGATCAGCGTGGGGCCGTCTATCATGAAAATGGTACCATCTAGAAGGACAAGGGCAGCAGACACATGGGGAACACCACCACCTGGAAGTTCCCCTCCAAGTCACTCACCATCCTGACTTGGAAATATATCGGCCCGTTCCTTCACTGTCGCTGGGTCAAAATCCTGGAACTCCCTCCCTAACAGCGCTGTGGGTGTACCTACACCACACAGGACAAAATCCCGGAACTCCCTCCCTAACAGTGCTGTGGGTGTACCTACACCACACGGACAAAATCCCGGAACTCCCTCCCTAACAGCGCTGTGGGTGTACCTACACCACATGGACAAAATCCTGGAACTCCCTCCCTAACAGCGCTGTGGGTGTACCTACACCACACGGACAAATCCTGGAACTCCCTCCCTAACAGCGCTGTGGGTGTACCTACACCACATGGACAAAATCCTGGAACTCCCTCCCTAACAGCACTGTGGGTGTACCTACACCACACGGACAAAATCCTGGAACTCCCTCCCTAACAGCGCTGTGGGTGTACCTACACCACACGGACAAAATCCTGGAACTCTCTCCCTAACAGCGCTGTGGGTGTACCTACACCACACGGGACAAAATCCTGGTGCTCCCTCCCTAACAGCACTGTGGGTGTACCTACACCACACGGACAAAATCCTGGAACTCCCTCCCTAACAGCACTGTGGGTGTACCTACACCACAGGGACAAAATCCTGGAACTCCCTCCCTAACAGCGCTGTGGGTGTACCTACACCACATGGACAAAATCCTGGAACTCCTTCCCTAACAGCACTGTGGGTGTACCTACACCACACGGGACAAAATCCTGGAACTCCCTCCCTAACAGCACTGTGGGTGTACCTACACCACATGGACAAAATCCTGGAACTCCTTCCCTAACAGCGCTGTGGGTGTACCTACACCACATGGACAAAATCCTGGAACTCCTTCCCTAACAGCGCTGTGGGTGTACCTACACCACACGGACAAAATCCTGGAACTCCCTCCCTAACAGCATCGTAGGTGTACCTACACCACACGGACAAAATCCTGGAACTCCCTCCCTAACAGCATCGTAGGTGTACCTACACCACAGGGACAAAATCCTGGAACTCCCTCCCTAACAGCGCCGTGGGTGTACCTACACCACACGGACAAAATCCTGGAACTCCTTCCCTAACAGCACTGTGGGTGTACCTACACCACACGGACAAAATCCTGGAACTCCCTCCCTAACAGAGCTGTGGGTGTACCTACACCACACGGGACAAAATCCTGGAACTCCCTCCCTAACAGCACTGTGGGTGTACCTACACCACATGGACAAAATCCTGGAACTCCCTCCCTAACAGCGCTGTGGGTGTACCTACACCACATGGACAAAATCCTGGAACTCCCTCCCTAACAGCGCCGTGGGTGTACCTACACCACACGGGGACAAAATCCTGGAACTCCTTCCCTAACAGCGCTGTGGGTGTACCTACACCACATGGACAAAATCCTGGAACTCCCTCCCTAACAGCGCTGTGGGTGTACCTACACCACACGGGACTGCAGCGGGTCAAGAAGGCAGCTCACCACCACCACCTTCTCAAGGGGCAATTAGGGATGGGGCAATAAATGCTGGGCCCGGCCAGCGAAGCCCACGTCCCCGTGAAGATATTAGACCAAAATGCAGGAATTCATACTTGCGGGCTCAGTGGAACTTTCCAGAATTAAAAAGATATTTCAGTTTGGAGATGAGGCGGGGAAGGGGATGTTGCAATGGGTTAGAATGTCTCTGGCACCTCGAAGGCTCATGATCAAGACCCACAGACTTTACAGCACAGAATTCAGGCCCTTCAGCCCAGCGATTAGGCTATTTGTCCCAACCAGACCATGCCAGACTTGCTGCCCCACACCAGCCTCCTCCCACCCACCCCTCCATCTCACCTCATCCCCATATCCTTCTAGTCCTTTCACCCTCATGTGTGAATCCAGCTTCCCCCTTAAACACATCGACACTATTCACCTCGACCACTCCCTGTGGAAGCGAGTTCCACATTTCCAGCAGTCTGTTCAACCTTTGCAAATAGTTATAAACTCTCATTTTTGGTATCATCCTTGTAAATGTTCCTTGCACTTAATCCAATGCCTTAATATCCTCTTTATATGGAGACTGGAACTGTGCACAGTGCTCCCAGTGTGGTCTAACCAAGGGATATGGAGACTGGAACTGTGCACAGTGCTCTCAGTGTGGTCTAACCAAGGGATATGGAGACTGGAACTGTGCACAGTGCTCCCAGTGTGGTCTAACCAAGGGATATGGAGACCGGAACTGTGCACAGTGCTCCCAGTGTGGTCTAACCAAGGGATATGGAGACCGGAACTGTGCACAGTGCTCCCAGTGTGGTCTAACCAAGGGATATGGAGACCGGAACTGTGCACAGTGCTCCCAGTGTGGTCTAACCAAGGGATATGGAGACCGGAACTGTGCACAGTGCTCCCAGTGTGGTCTAACCAAGGGATATGGAGACTGGAACTGTGCACACTGCTCCCAGTGTGGTCTAACCAAGGGATATGGAGACTGGAACTGTGCACAATGCTCCCAGTGTGGTCTAACCAAGGGATATGGAGACTGGAACTGTGCACAGTGCTCCCAGTGTGGTCTAACCAAGGGATATGGAGACTGGAACTGTGCACAGTGCTCCCAGTGTGGTCTAACCAAGGGATATGGAGACTGGAACTGTGCACAATGCTCCCAGTGTGGTCTAACCAAGGGATATGGAGACTGGAACTGTGCACAGTGCTCCGTGTGGTCTAACCAAGGGATATGGAGACTGGAACTGTGCACAGTGCTCCCAGTGTGGTCTAACCAAGGGATATGGAGACTGGAACTGTGCACAGTGCTCCCAGCGTGGTCTAACCAAGGGATATGGAGACCGGAACTGTGCACAGTGCTCCCAGTGTGGTCTAACCAAGGGATACGGAGACAGGAACTGTGCACAGTGCTCCCAGTGTGGTCTAACCAAGGGATACGGAGACAGGAACTGTGCACAGTCTTCCCAGTGTGGTCTAACCAAGGGATACGGAGACTGGAACTGTGCACAGTGCTCCCAGTGTGGTCTAACCAAGGGATATGGAGACTGGAACTGTGCACAGTGCTCCCAGTGTGGTCTAACCAAGGGATATGGAGACTGGAACTGTGCACAGTGCTCCCAGTGTGGTCTAACCAAGGGATATGGAGACTGGAACTGTGCACAGTGCTCCCAGTGTGGTCTAACCAAGGGATATGGAGACTGGAACTGTGCACAGTGCTCCCAGTGTGGTCTAACCAAGGGATACGGAGACTGGAACTGTGCACAGTGCTCCCAGTGTGGTCTAACCAAGGGATATGGAGACTGGAACTGTGCACAGTGCTCCCAGTGTGGTCTAACCAAGGGATATGGAGACTGGAACTGTGCACAGTGCTCCCAGTGTGGTCTAACCAAGGGATATGGAGACTGGAACTGTGCACAGTGCTCCCAGTGTGGTCTAACCAAGGGATATGGAGACCGGAACTGTGCACAGTGCTCCCAGTGTGGTCTAACCAAGGGATATGGAGACTGGAACTGTGCACAGTGCTCCGTGTGGTCTAACCAAGGGATATGGAGACCGGAACTGTGCACAGTGCTCCCAGTGTGGTCTAACCAAGGGATACGGAGACAGGAACTGTGCACAGTGCTCCCAGTGTGGTCTAACCAAGGGATACGGAGACAGGAACTGTGCACAGTGCTCCCAGTGTGGTCTAACCAAGGGATACGGAGACTGGAACTGTGCACAGTGCTCCCAGTGTGGTCTAACCAAGGGATACGGAGACTGGAACTGTGCACAGTGCTCCCAGTGTGGTCTAACCAAGGGATATGGAGACTGGAACTGTGCACAGTGCTCCCAGTGTGGTCTAACCAAGGGATATGGAGACTGGAACTGTGCACAGTGCTCCCAGTGTGGTCTAACCAAGGGATATGGAGACTGGAACTGTGCACAGTGCTCCCAGTGTGGTCTAACCAAGGGATATGGAGACCGGAACTGTGCACAGTGCTCCCAGTGTGGTCTAACCAAGGGATATGGAGACTGGAACTGTGCACAGTGCTCCCAGTGTGGTCTAACCAAGGGATATGGAGACTGGAACTGTGCACAGTGCTCCCAGTGTGGTCTAACCAAGGGATATGGAGACCGGAACTGTGCACAGTGCTCCCAGTGTGGTCTAACCAAGGGATATGGAGACTGGAACTGTGCACAGTGCTCCCAGTGTGGTCTAACCAAGGGATATGGAGACTGGAACTGTGCACAGTGCTCCCAGTGTGGTCTAACCAAGGGATATGGAGACTGGAACTGTGCACAGTGCTCCCAGTGTGGTCTAACCAAGGGATATGGAGACTGGGACTGTGCACGGTGCTCCGAGCGTGGTCTAACCAAGGGATACGGAGACCGGAACTGTGCACAATGCTCCCAGTGTGGTCTAACCAAGGGATACGGAGACCGGAACTGTGCACAGTGCTCCCAGTGTGGTCTAACCAAGGGATATGGAGACCGGAACTGTGCACAGTGCTCCCAGTGTGCTCCACAGAAGCTTAATTACAAGCTTTGCCTCAATTCCTTCCTTCTTATTTGAGAAACTCGACAAAGAATGTGCTTACCGTCTGCAAATAACGATTGCAGAAGCCACAATAAGTAAGATGAACAACAGCCCGCTGAGAACAATGATTACCACTTTGATGTGACTTTCTAGAATAGAGAAAATGAATCATAAGGTTATAGTGACATGAAATAAAATCCTGTGCCCTTCGTCTCCCAACCTCGTTACAGCCTTGGTTCATACATGGACTAAAGTGCTGAACTCCCGAGGTGAGGTGAGAGTGACTGCCCTTGACATCGAGGCAGCATTTGACCGAGTGTGGCATCAAGGAGCCCCAGCAAAACTGGAGTCAGTGGGAATCAGGGGGAAAACTCTCCGCTGGTTGGAGTCATACCCAGCACAAAGGGAGATGGTTGTGGTTGTTGGAGGTCAGTCATCTCAGTTCCAGGACATCACTGCAGGAGTTCCTCAGGGTAGTGTCCTCGGCCCAACCACCTTCAGCTGCTTCATCAATGACCTTCCTTCCATCATAAGGTCAGAAGTGGGGATGTTCGCTGATGATTTAAAATTTTTGTTTCATTTATTCTCGAGATGTGGGTGTCACTGGAATGGCTGCAGTTTATTGTCTGCTCTGGAGTGCTGCTTTGTTCTGCATTAGAGTGCTTCAGTCAGAGTTTGGTGAGGGAGGAACATTTAAGGGTTAATTTCTATCTAAAGTCAATGTTTTTTTAGTTTAGCAAATACTAAAAGTTGTTCTTTGGGTTGGGAGAAGGTGAGTTATCCCAGCTTTAAAACAGGGGTTCTATAGGCTCAGCTTGCAGCTGCAGATAGTTAATTCATTAACTGGCTTAAACAGGTTTTCAGAAGTTAGATTCAGGCAGCACCGAAGTGAGTCATCTACCGCGCTGCTTTTGTCTGCTCTGGAGTGCTGTTATGGGCTACCTTAGAGTGCTTCAGTTGGAGATTGGTGAGAGAGGGAGTTCGGTAAAGATGAAAGGAGGTGATCCTTTCATTTTCTGCCTTTCCTCAGTATGTGGGGCGGCGGCCTGGGTGAGTAGGACCTGGTAAGTATTCCTCCTGTCCTTACAGTCTCTAAACTATAGGAAGTGAAAGTAAAGGGAGTTGTTTAAGGTTAAGTCATGGCAGGGCAGCTCGTCCAAGTGGAATGCTCCTCCTGTGCAACGTGGGAAGTCAGGGGGCACTTCCATTGTCCAGGGCGGCTATGTGCCCAGGAGGCGTCTCCAGCTGCAGTTATCAAAATCAGTGTTTTGGAGCTGGAGCTGCGCCTGGAGTCAGTGTGTGGATAACCCACAAGGATGAGATCTTTGTGGGTAGCATGTACAGTGAGGTGTCCCCACCGCAGGTAAAGAGTGCACAGGCAAAAAGGGAATGGGTGGCCGATTCTATCGTAAGGGAAACAGATGGATGTTTCTGCGGCTGCAGGTAAGATACCGGGGTGGTATGTTGCCTCACTGGTACCAGGTTCAAGAATGTCACCGAGCGGCTGCAGGACATTCTGAAGGGGGAGGGTGAACAGCCAGGGGTTGTGGTCCATATCGGTACCAACCTCACAGGTAAAAAGAGGGATGAGGTCCTGGAAGCAGCGTATAGGGAGCTAGGACATAAATTAAAAAGCAGGACCTCAAAGGTCGTAATCTCTGGATTACTCCCAGTGTCACATGCTAGCGAGAACAGCAACTGGGGAATAGACCAGCCGAATGTGTGGCTGGAGAGATGGCGTTGGAGGGGAGGGGGGGGTTTTAGATTCCTGAGGCACTGGGATCGATCCTGGGGAAGGTGGGACCTGCGCAAGCTGGACATGTTCCACCCCAGCAGGACCGGGACCAATATCCCCGCAGGGGTACTCGCTAGTACTGTGGGGGAGGGTTTAAACTAGAGAGGCAGGGAGGTGGGGACCTGAGCGGGGAGACACAGGAGAGGGAAACAAAGATAGGACTGACTGAAGGATAGAAAGTTAGAAAGCAAAAGTGGAAGGCATAGGAAACAAGGGCTGGTACAAAATAACGTGTAAGAATGTTAAAAAGCCAAGTCTAAAGGCACAGCATCTGAAGGCATGGAGCATTCACAACAGGGCAGTCAAATTAAAAGCACCACAAATAGATGTAAACAGATACGATGTGATTGTGATGACAGAGACATGGCTGCAGGGTGAGCAAGGCTGGGGACTGAATATCCAAGGGTACTCGATATTCAGGAGGGCCAGGCGTAAAGGGAAACGAGGTTGGGGTGGCGCTGTCGGTTAAGGATGGAATCAGTTCGATCGTGAGAGAGGTAATTGGTTCAGAAAATAGAATCAGTCTGGGTAGAGCTAAGAAGCATCAAGGGGCAGATAACATCCGTGGGAGTGTGTTTGTACGCCTCCAAACAGTAGAGATAAGGTAGGGGATAACATTAAACAGGAAATTAGAGATGACAAATGTGCTCCAGTGGCCATGGGTGACTTTAATTCACATACAGGCTGGGCATACCAAACTAGCAATAATACCGCGGTGGATGAACTTCTGGAGTGTGTACGAGATGGTTTTGTTTAGACCAGTACGTTGAGAAACCAACTGGGAAACAGGCTATCCTAGATTTGGTGTTGTGCCACGAGAAGGGGCTGATTAATAATCGTGTTTTGTGGGCTCCTTTAGGGAACAGTGACCATAACAGGATAGAACTCGTCGTTAGGATGGAAATTGAAGGAGTCCAATCAGAAACTAGGGGTCCCAAACCTTACCAAAGGGAATTATGAAGATATGAGGCATGAGTTGGCTGAGATGGATTGGGGAACTTTGTTAAAAGGCTTGACAGTGGATAGGCAATGGCTAATATTTAAGGAACGACCGTACCCTTTGCAACAGCTATACGTTCCTTCCTGAAAAGAGGCCCAACCATAGCTGACAAAATGAAATTTAGGAACGTATTAGATCCAAAGAGGAGTTATGTAAGGTAGCTAGAAAAAGTAGCAAGACAGAGGATTCGGAGCAGTTTAGAATTCAGCAAAGGAGGACCAAGAGCTTGATTAAGAGGGGAAAATAGAATATGAGAGTAAAAATTGCAAGGAACAGAAAAGCAGACTGTAAAAGCTTCTATAAGCATGTAAAAAGAAAAAGATTATTGAGGACAAATGGAGGTCTCTTACCGTCCGAAACGGGAGAACTTATAGCAGAACACAAGGAAATAGCAGAGCAATTAAACAACTCCTTTCGTTCTATCTTCATGGAGGAAGACACAAATAACTTCCCAGAAATACTAGGGAATTGAGGATCTAGTGCGAAGGGGGATTTGAAGGAAATTAGTATTACCGAAACAATAGTGCGAGAGTGCATAATGGGATTGAAAGCCAATACATCCCCAGGGCCCGATAACCTACATCCCAGGGTGCTAAAGGAGTTGGCCACTGGAAATAGTCGATGCGTTGGTTGTCATCTCCTAATATTCTGTAGATTTTGGAAGATTTGATCCTGGAAGCAGATCGGAGGGTGGCAAATGTAACCCCACTATTTAAAAAAAAGGAGGGAGGGAGAAAACAGGGACTAACAGACCAGTTAGCCTAACGTCAGTGGCAGGGAAAATGCTGGAGTCTAATTCGAAAGGATGTGATAACAGGACAGTTCGAAAATATCAACGGGATCAGACAAAGTCAGCATGGATTTATAAGAGGGAGATTGACGAACTTACTGGAGTTCTTTGAGGACATAACTAGCAGAATAGACAAGGGTGATCCAGTGGATGTGGTGTATTTGGATTTTCAGAAAGCTTTTGATAATATCCACATTAGAGGTTGGTGTGAAAAATTAAAGCACACGGGATTGGGGATAATATACTGGCATGGATTGACAGTCAGGAAACAGAGAGTAGGAATAAATGGGTCTTTTTCAGAGTGGCAGGCAGTGACTAGTGGGATACCTCAGGGATCAGCGCTTGGGCCCCAGCTATTATAAATTATATATGTATGTGTATATGATTTGGATGAGGGAATCAAATGTCATATTTCCAAGTTTGCTGATGACACGAAACTTGGTGGAAATATGAGCGATGAGGAGGGTGTTAAGAGGCTTCAAGGTGATTTAGACAGGGTGAGTGAGTGGGCAAATACATGGCAGATACAGTATAACGTGGACAAGTTTGAAGTTATCCACTTTGGGAGGAAAAACAGAATGGCAGAGTATCATGTGGATGGTGATAGATTGGGGGAGGTTGGTATACAAAGGGACCTGGGTGTCCTTGTACACCAGTCACTGAAAGCGAACATGCAGGTGCAGCAAGCAGTGAAGGAGGTTAATGGTATGTTGGCCTTCATTGTGAGAGGACTTGAGTACAGGAGCGAGGATGTCTTTCTGCAGCTGCAGAGGGCCTTGGTGAGACCACACCTGGGGTACTGTGTGCAGTCCTGGTCTCCTTACCTAAGAAAGGATATACTTGCCACAGAGAGAGTGCAGCAAGGGTTCACCAGACTGATTCCTGGGATGGCAGGATTGTTATATGAGGAGAGATTGGGCCGACTAGGCCTGTATTCACCGGAGTTTAGAAGAGTGAGAGGGGATCTCATTGAAACGTATAAAATTCTGACAGGGATGGACAGACTGGATGCAGGGTTGATATTTCCTCTGGCTGGGGGTGGGGGGTCTAGAACAAGGGGACACAGTCTCAGGATACGGGGTAGACCATTTAGGACTGAGATGAGGAGAAACTTCTTCACCCAGAGGGCGGTGAACCTGAGGAACTCTCTACCACAGAGGCCAAGTCACTGAATATATTTCAGAAGGAAATAGATAGATTTCTGGACTCTAAAGGGGTGTGGGGACAGAGCGGGAGTATGGGGTTGAGATAGAGGATCAGCAACGATCATATTGAAGGAGCAGGCTCGAAGGGCTGAATGGCCTACTTCCTGCTCCTATTTCCTATGTTTCTATGTAATCATAGTTATCCTCAACCCCGAGATTTTGACCCAGCGACAGTGAAGGAACGGCCGATATGTTTCCAAGTCGGGATGGTGAGTGACTTGGAGGGGAACTTCCAGGTGGGTGGTGTTCCCCATGTGTCTGCTGCCCTTGTCCTTCTAGATAGTAGAGGTCGCGGGTTTGGAAGGTGCTGTCGAAGGAGCCTTGCTGAGTTGCTGCAGTGCATCTTGTAGATGGTACACACACTGCTGCCACTGTGCGTCGGTGGTGGAGGGAGTGAATGTTTAAGTTGGGAGTTGGGGTGCAGATCAATTGGTTGCTTGGTCCTGGATCTGGAGAGAGTGTTTCCTCTTGTGGGAGAATCTAGAACTAGGGGTCACTGTTTAAAAATAAGGGGTCGCTCATTTAAGACAGAGATGAAGAGAATGTTTTCTCTCAGAGGATGGTGAGGTTTGGAACTCTCTTCCTCAAAAGGTGGTGGAAGGAGAGTCTTTGAATATTTTTCAGGCAGAACGAGATAGCAGGCTGGAGGGGGCCGAGCGGTCTAATCCTGCCTCCTATTTCGGCTGTTGATGTGGACGGTGTCGAGCTTCTTGAGAGCTGTGGGAGCCGCACTCATCCAGGCGAGCGGGGAGTGTTCCATCACACTCCCGGCTTGTGCCTTGTGGACGAGGGGCAGGGCTGGGGGGAGTCAGGGGGTGGAGTGACCCGCCGTAGGACTCCCAGCCGCTGAGCTGTTTCCTTCGTTTGACCCGGCCACAGGGGTCCCAGGCTGCTGGGTAAGTGCAGCAGTGCCCACAGTGCATGCGGCACCGAAGGGTCAGCGGGGGGTCGGGACGGGGTGGGTGGGTGGTGGGGGTGGGGGGTCAGGGGCTGCAGCTACCATTATGAGGGAGGGCATACTTACTCTGAACCTCGATCCTGTGTCCCTTGGATGGCTGGAAGCCGACTGGGTTTGTGGCCTCACAGAAGTACAGACCCTCGTTTTTGGCAGTGACTTGCGACAAGGTCAGGTTTCTCTCGGACGACGGCAGAGTGACTGTTTTACCTCCATACTCCCAAGTCCACTTGTAGGAGCTGACAGGGGGGTTGCTTTCACTGTTGCACACCAAGGTGATGTTGTCACCTTCCCAAATCACATCTCTTTCCGGCGAAGCCAATACCTTGATGTTTCTCGGGGCATCTGAGTGAGAGACAAAGACGCTCAAAGGGAGCCTGCATTTACCTAGCGCCGCACGCTCAGCGAGGCATCGCGAGGAGCGGGAATTCTGGGAAAGTTGGACCCCGAGCCGCATCAGAGTGCACGAGAGACAGGCCACCGACACCTCCGACAATGAGGGTGGTTCTTAAGGAGCGTCTGAAAGGAGGAGAGAGATTGGGAGAGAGATTGAGAGGGTGGGTTCGGGAGGGAATTCCAGAGCTCAGGGTCCCCCCCCCCCCCCCCCTCCAACCCCAGGCAGCTGAAGGCACGGCCGCCAGTGCTGGAGCGATGGGAATCGGGAGGTGGTCAAGAGGTCGGAATTGGAGGAGCGCAGAGATCTCGGAAGGTTGTAGGGGCTGGAGGAGGTTACAGAGATAGGGAGGGGTGTAGGCATTGGAGGAGGTTACAGAGATAGGGAGGGGTGTAGGGGCTGGAGGAGGTTACAGAGATAGGGAGGGGTGTAGGGGCTGGAGGAGGTTACAGAGATAGGGAGGGGTGTAGGCATTGGAGGAGGTTACAGAGATAGGGAGGGGTGTAGAGGCTGGAGGAGGTTACAGAGATAGGGAAGGTTGTAGGGGCTGGAGGAGGTTACAGAGATAGGGAGGGTTGTAGGGACTGGAGGAGATTACAGAGATAGGGAGGGGTGTAGGGTCTGGAGGAGGTTACAGAGATAGGGAGGGTTGTAGGGGCTGGAGGAGGTTAGAGATAGGGAGGGTTGTAGGGGCTGGAGGAGGTTACAGAGATAGGGAGGGTTGTAGGGGCTGGAGGAGGTTACAGAGATAGGGAGGGTTGTAGGGGCTGGAGGAGGTTACAGAGATAGGGAAGGTTGTAGGGGCTGGAGGAGGTTACAGAGATAGGGAGGGTTGTAGGGGCTGGAGGAGGTTACAGAAATAGGGAGGGTTGTAGGGGCTGGAGGAGATTACAGAGATAGGGAGGGTTGTAGGGGCTGGAGGAGGTTACAGAGATAGGGAAGGTTGTAGGGGCTGGAGGAGGTTACAGAGAAAGGGAGGGTTGTAGGGGTTGGAGGTGGTTAAAGAGATAGGGAGGGTTGTACGGGCTGGAGATGGTTAAAGAGACAGGGAGAGTTGTAGGGGCTGGAGGAGGTTACAGAGATAGGGAGGTTTGTAGGGGCTGGAGGAGGTTACAGAGATAGGGAGGTTTGTAGGGGCTGGAGGAGGTTACAGAGATAGGGAGGGGTGTAGGAGCTGGAGGGAAGTTGGAAATGTATGAGGATAGCAATAGGTGGTGTTAAAGATGGAACGGGTAAGGGGGTGGTGGGGGGTTTGTGAGGCCCAGCTCAGAGTTATGTTTCCAGAGATTGCTCTATGAATGCGATCGATAGGGAGGGATACACTCGGACAAGATCAATCCATGAACTTCAAGCACTTACATAACACCTCGATCTGAATGGGTGCGGAGGTGATACTGCCCATTGAGTTCTCCACCTTACATGAATATTTTCCAGAGTCTGTCAGACTGACGTGTTCAATCACCAGGATGTTGCTCATACTTTCTTCAATGCTACTGTCCCTGCTGTCCTTGTACCAGATGTACTGAGGTTTCGGGTTGCTCCTGGAGTGGCACGTCAATGTAACCTGGGCCCCTTCCTTCACCTGCCCTGTCCACTCGCTGCACACAACGCTTACATTCTGTGGACCATCTGCAAGATGAATTACAGCTCGATTCAGACAGGAGGTGAGAGAAGGACGTGAGGGAACATCATACAATCCTCCAGACAATCTCATTTCATCTTTAGGCTGCCCCCTGAAATGTTAAACACCCTCTCCCACAGTCGGGATGAGACACAACGCAAAGCCAAAGCAGGCCATTCGGCTCATGCGCTCCGTGCTGGTGTTCCTGCCCCACACCAGCCTCCTCCCACCCCATCCCCCCTCCATCAAAATGCATCCCCATATTATCTATTCCTCTCTCTCCCCCTCACGTGTTTATCCAGCTTCCCCCCTTAAACACATGGACACTATTCACCTCGACCACTCCCTGTGGGAGCGAGTCCCACATTCTCCCCCACTCTCTGGGTAAAGAGGTTTCTCCTGAATCCCCCATTGGGTTTATCAGTGACGATCTTATATCGATGGCCCCCTAGTTCTGGTCTCACTCCGACAAGTGGAAACATCTCTATGTCCACCCCATCGAAACCCTTTCATCATTTTAAAGACTTCGATCAGGTTCACCCTCTCAGCCTTGTCTTTTTTAGCGAAAAGAATCCCAGCCTGTTCAATCCTTCCTGACAGTTATAATGTTTCAGCTCTGATATAATTCTTGGAATCTGCATGTACCTTCCCTAATTCTTGAATATCATTTTGTTACATGGAGACCGGAATAGTGCACAGTGAACCGAGTCTGGTCTAACCAAGTGATACGGAGACCAGAACTGTGCACAGTGCTCCCAGTGTGGTCTAACCAAGTGATACGGAGACCAGAACTGTGCACAGTGCTCCCAGTGTGGTCTAACCAAGGGATATGGAGACTGGAACTGTGCACAGTGCTCCCAGTGTGGTCTAACCAAGTGATACGGAGACCAGAACTGTGCACAGTGCTCCCAGTGTGGTCTAACCAAGAGATATGGAGACCGGAACAGTGCACAATGCTCCCAGTGTGGTCTAACCAAGGGATATGGAGACTGGAACTGTGCACAGTGCTCTCAGTGTGGTCTAACCAAGGGATATGGAGACTGGAACTGTGCCCAGTGCTCCCAGTGTGGTCTAACCAAGGGATATGGAGACTGGAACTGTGCACAGTGCTCCCAGTGTGGTCTAACCAAGGGATATGGAGACTGGAACTGTGCACAGTGCTCCCAGTGTGGTCTAACCAAGTGATACGGAGACCAGAACTGTGCACAGTGCTCCCAGTGTGGTCTAACCAAGAGATATGGAGACCGGAACAGTGCACAATGCTCCCAGTGTGGTCTAACCAAGGGATATGGAGACTGGAACTGTGCCCAGTGCTCCCAGTGTGGTCTAACCAAGGGATACGGAGATTGCAACTGTGCACAGTGCTCCCAGTGTGGTCTAACCAAGCGATACGGAGACTGGAACTGTGCACAGTGCTCCCAGTGTGGTCTAACCAAGGGATATGGAGACTGGAACTGTGCCCAGTGCTCCCAGTGTGGTCTAACCAAGGGATACGGAGACTGGAACTGTGCACAGTGCTCCCAGTGTGGTCTAACTAAGGGATATGGAGACTGGAACTGTGCACAGTGCTCCCAGTGTGGTCTAACCAAGGGATACAGAGACTGGAACTGTGCACAGTGCTCCCAGTGTGGTCTAACTAAGGGATACGGAGACCGGAACTGTGCACAGTGCTGCCAGTGCGGTCTAACCAAGGGATACGGAGACTGGAACTGTGCACAGTGCTCCCAGTGTGGTCTCACCAAAGGATATGGAGACTGGAACTGTGCACAGTGCTCCCAGTGTGATCTAACCAAGGGATATGGAGACCGGAACTGTGCACAGTCCTCCCAGTGTGGTCTAACCAAGGGATATGGAGACTGGAACTGTGCACAGTGCACCCAGTGTTGTCTAACCAAGGGATATGGAGGCCAGAACTGTGCACAGTGCTCCCAGTGTGGTCTAACCAAGGGATACGGAGACCGGAACTGTGCACAGTGCTCCCAGTGTGGTCTAACCAAGGGATATGGAGACTGGAACTGTGCACAGTGCTCCCAGTGTGGTCTAACCAAGAGATAGGGAGACTGGAACTGTGCACAGTGCTCGCAGTTTGGTCTAACCAAGGGATACGGAGACTGGAACTGAGAACAGTGCTCCCAGTTTGGTCTAACCAAGGGATACGGAGATCGGAACTGTGCACAGTGCTCCCAGTGTGGTCTAACCAAGGGTTATGGAGACTGGACCTGTGCACAGTGCTCCCATGTGGTCTAACTAAGGGATATGAGATTGGAACTGTGCACAGTGCTCCCAGTATAGTCTTACCGAGGGATATCGAGACTGGAACTGTGCACAGTGCTCCCAGTGTGGTCTAACCAAGGGATACGGAGACTGGAACTGTGCACAGTGCTGCCAGTGTGGTCCAATCAAGGGATACGGTGACCAGAACTGTGCACAGTGCTCCCATGTGGTCTAACCAAGGGATATGAGATTGGAACTGTGCACAGTGCTCCCAGTATAGTCTTACCAAGGGATATGGAGACTGGAACTGTGCACAGTGCTCCCAGTGTGGTCTAACCAAGGGATATGGAGACTGGAACTGAGCACAGTGCTCCCAGTGTGGTCTAACCAAGGGATATGGAGACTGGAACTGAGCACAGTGCTCCCAGTTTGGTCTAACCAAGGGATACGGAGACCGGAACTGTGCACAGTGCTCCCAGTGTGGTCTAACCAGGGGATACGGAGACTGGAACTGAGCACAGTGCTCCCAGTTTGGTCTAACCAAGGGATATGGAGACTGGAACTGTGCACAGTGCTCCCAGTGTGGTCTAACCAAGGGATATGGAGACCGGAACTGTGCACAGTGCTCCCAGTGTGGTCTAACCAAGGGATATGGAGACCGGAACTGTGCACAGTGCTCCCAGTGTGGTCTAACCAAGGGATATGGAGACCGGAACTGTGCACAATGCTCCCAGTGTGGTCTAACCAGGGGATACGGAGACTGGAACTGTGCACAGTGCTCCCAGTGTGGTCTAACCAAGGGATATGGAGACTGGAACTGTGCACACTGCTCCCAGTGTGGTCTAACCAAGGGATACGGAGACTGGAACTGTGCACAGTGCTCCCAGTGTGGTCTAACCAAGGGATACGCAGACTGGAACTGTGCACAGTGCTCCCAGTGTGGTCTAACCAAGGGATACGGAGACTGGGACTGTGCACAGTGCTCCCTCTATATATCTATACATGTACAATTCCATCAGCAGCCATGTTGCACACTTGTTACTTACATTGCACCGCAATGCTTTTGGACTGTGACTCCTGCACCCCAAGGTCATTCTCTGCTCTACAGAAATATTCGCAAAGCTCGTCGACACTGATAATTTGAATCCAAATGGTGGGGGATTTTTCTGGGAGCTGTTTGTCGTTCCCGCTGCATCGCTTGCTCCAGTGGATGATGGAGGCAGCAGGGTTGGCATCGCTTTCACATCTGAGAGCAACGGACTCTCCGTCCTGAGCTGTATCTTTAGAAACAATCTTCACATTTCTTGGCTTGTCTGTGGAGAAGCAAATCATTCAAACATTGCAACGACATCTCTCAAATATTCTTGCCCTCATGCAAAGCAAAGAGGAAATAATGACAGGGGACAGAAAAGCTGTTTTATGAACAGAAAGGTGGCAAACATGCAACGTGAAAACATGCACGTGTACAGCCCTTTCAGAAAAAGGGGAACATCCCAGACAGACCCCGACCCGGAGTCACGTGAGGAGATGTTAGTGATGGGCGAACAAAAGCTGGGGGAGAGACAGGGAGGGAGAGAGAGATAGAGAAAGGGAGGGAGAGGCGGAGAGGTTTAGGGAGGGAATTCCAGAGCTCAGGGCCCCCACCCAGGCAGCTGAAGGCACGGCCGCCAATGGTGGAGAGATGGGGAATCAGGTGATGGTCAAGGGGCCGGGATTGGGAGGAGCGCAGAGATGTCGGAGGTTTGTAGGGGTTGGAGGAGGTTACAGAGATAGGGAGGGGTGCAGGGGCTGGAGGAGATTACAGTGATAGGGAGGGTTGTAGGGTCAGGAGGTGGTTACAGAGATAGGGAGGGTTGTAGGGGCTGGAGGAGGTTACAGAGATAGGGAGGGGTTGTAGGGTCTGGAGGAGGTTACAGAGATAGGGTTGTAGGGGCTGGAGGAGGTTACAGTGATAGGGAGGGTTGTAGGGGCTGGAGGAAGTTACAGTGATAGGGTTGTAGGGGCTGGAGGAGGTTACAGTGATAGGGAGGGGTGTAGGGGCTGGACGAGGTAACGGAGATAGTGAGGGTTGTAGGGGCTGGAGGAAGTTACAGTGATAGGGAGGGTTGTAGGGGCTGGAGGAAGTTACAGTGATAGGGAGGGTTGTAGGGGCTGGAGGATGTAACAGTGATAGGGAGGGTTGTAGGGGCTGGTGGAGGTTACAGAGATAGGGAGGGTTGTAGGGGCTGGAGCAGGATACAGAGATAGGGAGGGCTGTAGGGGCTGGAGGAAGTTACAGTAATAGGGAGGGTTGTAGGTGCTGGAGGAAGTTACAGTGATAAGCAGGGTTGTAGGGGCTGGAGGAGGTTACAGAGATAGGGAGGGTTGTAGGGGCTGGAGGAAGTTACAGTGATAGGGAGGGTTGTAGGGGCTGGAGGAAGTTACAGTGATAGGGAGGGTTGTAGGGGCTGGAGGAAGTTACAGTGATAGGGAGGGTTGTCGGGTCTAGAGGAGGTTACAGAGTTAGGGAAGGTTGTAGGGGCTGGAGGAGTTACAGAGATAGGGAGGGTTGTAGGGGCTGGAGGAGTTTACAGAGTTAGGGAGGGGTGTAGGGGCTGGAGGAGGTTAGAGAGATAGGGAGGGGTGTAGGGTCTGGAGGAGGTTACAGAGATAGGGAGGGTTGTAGGGGCTGGAGGAGGTTACAGAGATAGGGAGGGTTGTAGGGGCTGGAGGAGGTTACAGAGTTAGGGAGGGTTGTAGTGGCCAGTGGTAGAATTGGAGGGACTTGAAGACAAGGTTGTGAATATTCAACTGGAGGTGCGTCAAGAGTTTGAGTGAATCTCACACTTCATCACTTGATTTGAGAGATTCCTCGCTGTAGGCACTTACATTGTACATTCAGTTGTCTGGGTTGAGACTTCATTTCACCAATACCATTCTTTGCTGTACAGTAATAGTTGCAGGAAACATCTTTCACTGAGACTCTCAGTCGACAATGAGAGGCATCTCCACATGGATTTGATGAAAACCCATCACATTGCTTTTTCCACTGGAACGAGTATGATGGAGGGTAGGCATCGGATTGACAGTAGAAATCCACATACCGTCCATCTGCAACGGTATCCAAAGAATCGACTCTCACGTTGGTGGGAGCGTCTGTGAAAAGAAATCTTCGGTGAAACATTGCACTGGTGTTGGGTGAGGGCGAAATGTGGGCCCCAGGACACTGCTCGTCTTCCAAATGGGGAAGTGGGATCCTTCACACTGGCCCGAGAGGGCAGACAGGGCCCTTGTGTTAATGACTCACTCTTGCCCCCAACAGCTCTGAAAATATTCCCCCTTCGAGTGTTTATCCGATTCCTCCTTCTGAAAGTTCCTACTGAATCTGCTCCTAACCCCCCTTTCAGGCAGCGCGTTCCAGATCACAGGAACTCGCTCTGTCGAAACCAACACCCCTCATCTCGCCCTCTGCTTCTCCTACAAGTGCAGCGCTCCCTCAGTACTGACCCTCTGACAGTGCAGCACTCCCTCAGTACTGACCCTCTGACAGTGCAGCGCTCCCTCAGTACTGACCCTCTGACAGTGCAGCGCTCCCTCAGTACTGACCCTCTGACAGTGCAGCGCTCCCTCAGTACTGACCCGCTGACAGT
The DNA here is from genome assembly GCA_026770705.1 of Isurus oxyrinchus. Lineage (NCBI taxonomy): Eukaryota > Metazoa > Chordata > Chondrichthyes > Lamniformes > Lamnidae > Isurus > Isurus oxyrinchus. The sequence continues at coordinate 23,656 of JANJGN010002274.1, forward strand.
GCAGCACTCCCTCAGCACTGACCCTCTGACAGTGTAGCACTCCCTGAGTACTGACCCTCTGACAGTGCAGCACTCCCTCAGTACTGACCCTCTGACAGTGCAGCGCTCCCTCAGTACTGACCCTCTGACAGTGCAGCACTCCCTCAGTACTGACCCTCTGACAGTGCAGCACTCCCTCAGTACTTACCATCTGACAGTGCAGCACTCCCTCAATACTGAACTTCTGACAGTGCAGCGCTCCCTCAGTACTGACCCTCTGACAGTGCAGCACTCCCTCAGCACTGACCCTCTGACAGTGCAGCGCTCCCTCAGTACTGACCCTCTGACAGTGCAGCACTCCCTCAGTACTGACCCTCTGACAGTGCAGCATTCCCTCAGTACTGACCCTGACCCTCTGATACTGCAGCGCTCCCTCAGTACTGAATCTCTGACAATGCGGCATTCCCTCAGTAATGAACATCTGACAGTGCAGCGCTCCCTCAGTACTGACCCTCTGACAGTGCAGCACTCCCTCAGTACTGACCCTCCGACAGTGCAGCACTCCCTCAGTACTGACCCTCTGACAGTGCAGCACTCCCTCAGTACTGACCCTCTGACAGTGCAGTACTCCCTCAGTACTGAGCCTCTCACAGTGCAGCACTCCCTCAGTACTGACCCTCTGATAGTGCAGCGCTCCCTCAGTACTGACCCTCTGACAGTGCAGTACTCCCTCAGTACTGAGCCTCTCACAGTGCAGCACTCCCTCAGTACTGACCCTCTGATAGTGCAGCGCTCCCTCAGTACTGACCCTCTGAAAGCATAGCGCTCCCTGAGTACTGACCCTCCGACAGTGCAGCGCTCCCACAGTACTGACCCGCCGACAGCGCGGCTCTCTCTCAGTACTGACCCTCCGACAGTACAGCACTCACTCAGCACTGAGCCTCCGACAGTGCGGCGTTCCCTCAGTACTGACCCTCCGACAGTGCAGTACTCCCTCAGTACTGACCCTCCGACAGTGCAGCACACCCTCATTACTGATCCTCCGACAGTGCAGCACTCCCTCAGTACTGACCCTCTGATAGTGCAGCACTCCCTCAGTACTGACCCTCCGACAGTGCAGCACACCCTCATTACTGATCCTCCGACAGTGCAGCACTCCCTCAGTACTGACCCTCTGATAGTGCAGCACTCCCTCAGCACTGACCCTCCGACAGTGCAGCATTCCCTCAGTACTGACCTTCTGACAGTGCAGCACTCCCTCTGTACTGACCCTCCGACAGTGCAGCACTCCCTCAGTACTGACCCTCCGTCAATGCAGCTCTCCCTCAGTGCTGAACCTCTGACAGTGCAGCACTCCCTCAGTATTGACACTCCGACAGTGTGGCACTCCCTCCGTACTGACCCTCCGACAGTGCAGTACTCCCTCAGTACTGACCCTCTGACAGTGCAGCACTCCCTCAGTACTGACCCACCGACAGTGCAGCACTCCCTTAATACTGACCCTCTGACAGTTCAGCACTCCCTCATTACTGACCCTATGACAGTGCAGCACTCCCTCGGTACTTACCCTCTGACAGTGCAGCACTCCCTCAGTAGTGACCCTCCGACAGTGCAGCACTCCCTCAGTGCTGACCCTCCGACAGTGCTGCACTCCCTCAGTACTGACCCTCTAACAGTGCAGCACTCCCTCAGTACTGACCCTCTGACACTGCGGCCCTCCCTCAGTACTGACCCTCTGACAGCATAGCGCTCCCTGAGTACTGACCCTCCGACATTGCAGCGCCCTCTCAGTACTGACCCTCCGATAGCGTGGCTCTCCCTCAGTACTGACCCTCTGACAGTGTGGCACTCCCTCAGTACTGACCCTCTGAGAGTGCAGCATTCCCACAATACTGACCCTCCGACAGTGCAGCTCTCCCTTAGTGCTGAACCTCTGACAGTGCAGCACTCCCTCAGTATTGACACTCCGACAGTGCAGCACTCCCTCAGTACTGACCCTCCGACAGTGCAGCACTCGCTCAGTACTGACCCTCCGACAGTGCAGCACTCCCTCAGCACTTACACTCCGACAGTGCAGCACTCCCTCAGCACTTACACTCCGACAGTGCAGCATTCCCTCAGTACTGACCCTACGACAGTGCAGCACTCCCTCAGTACTGGCTCCATGCCGTCCACATTGGATCCTCACTCATGTCTCTGGGAGTGGGTGTCTCGGAAGCTGTTCCATGTGATAGCTGTGCTTTAGTGGGGTTTTACTGTCACCATGGCTGCTTGTCTTCCTGAGTCTGGACGATACTGTGTGTGTCTGCCTTAACTGCCCCGAGCTGCTTTGTGTAGCCTCACTCCAAGTGAATGTTGAAGGGCTTATTACAAAGACTCAGGTTAATCACGTGATGCTGTTGGGGACGCAGACCGACAGGCGGGAAAGCGCTCTTGGCGCCTATTGGTCATCCAACCTTTGATGTCACCTTGACGTCATTTATATCACCTCGCGCTCACTAACATAACTCTTAACCCCTTCATCGGCAGAACCCAGGGACACCAGAGGTCGTGGGAGAGATCCGAAAGCCACAGAGGGGTTGTCTCGGGGAGGCAATAGGAGCTGTACTCACGATCGACATTGATGGTGACGCTGTTTGACCTCTGTTTTCCAACTTCATTGGCTGCCTCGCAGTAGTATTTGCCCGCGTCTTGTCTGGTGATGTCGTCAAGGAGCAGTATCTGATTATCACTCCTGTAACCTGCGTCTCCCACCTTGAACCACCTGTAAGTCTGGACTGCTGGGTCACTCTTGGCGCTGGAGCAGGTAATGTTCACCTTGCTCTTCTCTCTGACGCCCATTGAATCGGTGACCTTTTTACCGCTGGCATTGTCGAAAATGCCGAAATCTCTGGGAGCATCTGAAACAAGAGTTTGGAGAGCTGAGGAGTTATTTACGATGACGGGGCGAGTTACTTTCAGGTGTTCGTTTTGCGCCGAGTTTTTGCAGCACAGGAACAGGACATTCGGCCCACCTGCTCCCTGCTAGTGTTTCAGCCCCACACAAGCCTCCTCCCTCCACCCCCCAGCTCTCCATCTCACCCCACCCCCATACCCATCTAATCCTTTCTCCCTCGTGTATTGATCCAGCTTCCCACTCACATACGTCAATATGAGGGCCGCGGACAGGGTGGATAGGGGAGCAGCTGTTCCCCTTAGTTGAAGGGACAGTCACGAGGGGGGACACAAAGTCAAGGTGAGGGGCAGGAGGTTTCGGGAGGGATGTGAGGAAAAGTTTTTTTACCCAGAGGGTGGTGAGGGTCTGGAATGCGCTGCCTGGGAGGGTGGTGGAGGTGGGTTAGCCTCACATCCTTTAAAAAGCACCTGGATGAGCACTTGGCACGTCCTAACATTCAAGGCTATGGGGGCCAAGTGCTGGTCAATGGGGTTAGGGAGGTAGGTCAGGTGTTTCTCACAGTGTCGGCGCAGACCCGATGGGCCGAAGGGCCTCTTCTGCACGCTGCGATGCTGTGACACGACTCCCCTCCACCACTCCCTGTGGGAGCGAGTCCCACATTCTCCCCCACTCTCCGGGTAAAGACGTTTCTCCTGTATCCCCCCCCCCCCCCTCCGTTGGAGTGACGGGTGATACCGGGGAGATGGTTAGTTCCGCCAGCGAGGTGGGCCAGCATTCGCTTCAGATTAACGCTGGCAACATTGGATTGGATTCCCTTCCCAGCTGTGGCGGACCAGCGAGTTGTACCTTCTTGGACAGCCTGCAGTACAATGTCCCCGCTCTACACCCTGGCTCGGTATCTAATCGTCAAGAACCTGCCTCAGCCGGACAACTGAAATGGGAGAAACCTCGCGTTGATGCCACGTCCCTGTCATCAAACAGCAGTGTGAGAATGACCCAGATCGTCTGTTTTTAGTGATGTTGGTCGAGGGATAAGTATCGGTCCCAGGACGCCGGGGAGAACTTCCCCCCCCACCGCTCCACCAACTGCTCTTCCTCCAAACCGTGGCTGTGGGATCTTTCACACCCGCCCGAGAGGGCAGACTTCCTCGGTTTAATAGCTCACTCTTTCCCCCATCGAAAATGTTTCCCCTTCGAGTATTTCTCCAATCCGCTCCCCCCCCGCCTTTTTTTGAAAGTTCCTATTGAATCTGCTTCCACCGCCCTTTCAGGCAGCGCCTTCCAGATCACAGCAACTCGCTGGGTCAAAAAATAATCCTCCTCATCTCCCCCCTCCCTCTGGTCCCTTTTCCCTGATTCTCTTCAATCTATGTCCCCTCTGGTTACCGACCCTCCTGCCACTGGAAACACTTTCTCCTCGTCGACTCTTATCCAAACCCCCCCTCCTGACGTTAAACGTCCCGATTCAATCTCCCCCTTAACCTTCTCCGCTCCGAGGGAGAACGATCCCGGCTTCTCCCGGTCCCTCCACGCGGACTGAAGTCGCCTCATCTCCCTGGGAACCGTTATTTGGAGACAGACTGTACCTCAGGGTCAAGCGAGGCCCGGAGAGGACCCCGGTCCCCCTGGCCGATTCCTGTCCGGACCCCGGCAAACAGAGCTCTCCCTTGTGAGATACTTACACTTGCCCTGAAGCTGGGTGTCCTTGGAGACGACAGTCCCAATGCTATTGGAAGCCTTGCAGTAATATGCCCCGTAGTCCGTGTAGGAGATTCGATGGAATTCCAGGGTCTGACCAGACCGAATCGAACTCTCAGTTCCCAGCTTGTACCAGGTGTATTCGTGGACTGTGGGGTTACTGGCGAGAGCTTTGCATTTTACAGTGACAGAGTCTCCTTCTTTCATTGTGAGAGTGTTGGTTGCACCGTTTACGGTCACTGAGGTTTCGATGTTCCGAGGTTTATCTAAAAAACACGCAGAGAGGAGAGGGACAGTTACATCGAAGCGACAATATGGGAAGAGGCCATTCAGCCCGACTCACCCACGTCGGGGGGGGGGTTCACACTCCAAACAAGCCCCCCAACAGCCCACCACGTAACCTCCTCCTGCCCGAGTAGGGTCACCCCTTCAGCCACACGGCGGGGAGAATCTCAAGACAGGTGACTGAAACCTCGGCCAAAGGGGTCAGTTTCTAACGAGCGGCACAAAGGAGGAGAGAGGGAGTGTAGCGCGGAGAAAGAAAATAGAGAGGTAGAGGGAGAGACACACACACAGACTAGGGGAGAGCGAAAGTCATAGAGAGACAGAGAGGTTTAGGGAGGGAATTCCAGAGCTCAGGGCCCCCCCCCAGGCAGCTGAAGGCACGGCCGCCAGTGCTGGAGCGATGGGAATCGAGGGATGGTCAAGAGGCCGGAATTGGAGGAGCGCAGAGATCTCGGAGGGTTGTAGGGGCTGGAGGAGGTTACAGAGATAGGTAGGGGTGTAGGGGCTGGAGGAGGTTACAGAGATAGAGAGGGATGGAGGGGCTGGAGGAGGTTACAGAGATAGGGAGGGTTGTAGGGGCTGGAGGAGGTTACAGAGATAGGGAGGGTTGTGGGGGATGGAAAGGTTACAGAGATCTCAGAGGTTTGTAGGGGCTGGAGGAGATTACAGAGATAGGGAGGGGTGTAGGGGCTGGAGGAGGTTACAGAGATAGAGAGAGTTGTAGGGGCTGGAGGAGGGGACAGAGATAGGGAGGGTTGTGGGGGCTGGAGGAGGTTACAGAGATAGGGAGGGTTGTCAGGTCTGGAGGAGGTTACAGAGATAGGGAGGGGTGTAGGGGCTGGAGGAGGTTACAGAGATAGGGAGGGTTATAGAGGCTGGAGGAGGTTACAGAGATAGGGAAGGTTTTAGGGGCTGGAGGTGGTTACAGAGAACTCAGAGGATTGTAGGGGCTGGAGGAGGTTACAGAGATAGGGAGGGTTGTAGGGGCTGGAGGAAGTTACAGAGATAGGGAGGGTTGTAGGGGCTGGAGGAGATTACAGAGATAGGGAGGGTTGTAGGGGCTGGAGGAAGTTACAGAGATAGGGAGGGATGTAGGGGCTGGAAGAGGTTACAGAGATAGGGAGGGGTGTAGGGGCTGGAGGAGGTTACAGAGATAGGGAGGGTTGTCAGGTCTGAAGGAGGTTACAGAGATAGGGAGGGTTGTAGGGGCTGGAGGAGGGGACAGAGATAGGGAGGGTTGTGGGGGGTGGAGGAAGTTACAGAGATAGGGAGGGTTGTAGGGGCTGGAGGAGATTACAGAGATAGGGAGGGCTGTAGGGGCTGGAGGAGGTTACAGAGATAGGGTTGTCAGGTCTGAAGGAGGTTACAGAGATAGGGAGGGTTGTAGGGGCTGGAGGAGGGGACAGAGATAGGGAGGGTTGTGGGGGGTGGAGGAGGTTACAGAGATAGGGAGAGGTGTAGGGGATGGAGGAGGTTACAGCGATAGGGAGGGTTATAGAGGCTAGAGGAGGTTACAGAGATAGGGAGGTTTATAGAGGCTAGAGGAGGTTACAGAGATAGGGAGGGATGTAGGAGCTGGAGGAGGTTACAGAGATAGGGAGGGGTGTAGGGGATGGAGGAGGTTACAGAGATAGGGAGGGTTATAGAGGCTAGAGGAGGTTACAGAGATAGGGAGAGTTGTAGGGGCTGGAGAAGGTTACAGAGATAGGGAGGGTTATAGAGGCTAGAGGAGGTTACAGAGATAGGGAGGGTTGTAGGGGCTGGAGGTGGTTACAGAGATCTCAGAGGGTTGTAGGGGCTGGAGGAGGTTACAGAGATAGGGAGGGGTGTAGGGGCTGGAGGAGGTTACAGAGATAGAGAGAGTTGTAGGGGCTGGAGGAGGGGACAGAGATAGGGAGGGTTGTCAGGTCTGGAGGAGGTTACAGAGATAGGGAGGGTTGTCAGGTCTGGAGGAGGTTACAGATATAGGGAGGGTTGTTGGGGCTGGAGGAGGTTACAGAGATAGGGAGGGCTGTAGGGGCTGGAGGAGGTTACAGAGATAGGGAGGGTTGTAGGGGCTGGAGGAGGTTACAGAGATAGGGAGGGGTGTAGGGGCTGGAAGAATTTACAGAGATAGGGAGGGTTATAGAGGCTAGAGGAGGTTACAGAGATAGGGAGGGTTGTAGGGGCTGGAGGAGGTTAGAGATAAGGAGGGGTGTAGGGGCTGGAGGTGGTTACAGAGATAGGGAGAGTTGCAGGGGCTGGAGGAGGTTACAGAGATAGGGAGTGTTGTTGGGTTGGAGGAGGTTACAGAGATAAGGAGGTTTGAGGGGGCTGGAGGAGGTTACAGAGATAGGGAGAGTTGCAGGGGCTGGAGGAGGTTACAGAGATAGGGAGGGTTATAGAGGCTAGAGGAGTTTACAGAGATAGAGAGATTTGTAGGGGCTGGAAGAGATTACAGAGATAGGGAGGGTTGTAGGGGCTGGAGGTGGTTACAGAGATCTCAGAGGGTTGTAGGGGCTGGAGGAGGTTACAGAGATAGAGAGGGGTGTAGGGGCTGGAGGAGGTTACAGAGATAGAGAGGGTTGTAGTGGCTAGAGGAGGGGACAGAGATAGGGAGGGTTGTCGGGGCTGGAGGAGGTTACAGAGATAGGGAGGGTTGTAGGGACTGGAGGAGGTTACAGAGATAGGGAGGGTTGTCAGGTCTGGAGGAGGTTACAGAGATAGGGAGGGTTGTTGGGGCTGGAGGAGGTTACAGAGATAGGGAGGGTTGTCGGGGCTGGAGGAGGTTACAGAGATAGGGAGGGTTGTCAGGTCTGGAGGAGGTTACAAAGATAGGGATGGTTGTCAGGTCTGGAGGAGGTTACAGAGATAGGGAGGGGTGTAGGGGCTGGAGGAGGTTACAGAGATAGGGAGGGTTGTCAAGTCTGGAGGAGGTTACAGAGATAGGGAGGGTTGTTGGGGCTGGAGGAGGTTACAGAGATAGGGAGGGTTGTAGGGGCTGGAGGAGGTGACAGAGATAGGGAGGGTTGTGGGGGCTGGTGGAGTTTACAGAGATAGGGAGGGTTGTAGGGCTGGAGGAGGTTACAGAGATAGGGAGGGTTGTAGGGGCTGGAGGTGGTTACAGAGATCTCAGAGGGTCGTAGGGGCTGGAGGAGGATACAGAGATAGGGAAGGGTGTAGGGGCTGGAGGCGGTTACAGAGATAGAGAGGGTTGTAGGGGCTGGAGGAGGGGACAGAGATAGGGAGGGTTTTAGGGGCTGGAGGAGGTTACAGAGATAGGGAGGGTTTTCAGGTCTGGAGGAGGTTACAGAGATAGGGAGGGTTGTTGGGGCTGGAGGAGGTTACAGAGATAGGGAGGGTTGTAGGGTCTGGAGGAGGGGACAGAGATAGGGAGGGTTGTGGGGGCTGGTGGAGGTTACAGAGATAGGGAGGGTTCTGGGTCTGGAGGAGGTTACAGAGATAGGGAGGGTTGTAGGTGCTGGAGGAGGTTACAGAGATAGGGAGGGTTATAGAGGCTGGAGGAGGTTACAGAGATAGGGAAGGTTTTAGGGGCTGGAGGTGGTTACAGAGAACTCAGAGGATTGTAGGGGCTGGAGGAAGTTACAGAGATAGGGAGGGTTGTAGGGTCTGGAGGAGGTTACAGAGATAGGGAGAGTTGTAGGGGCTGGAGGAGGTTACAGAGATAGGGAGGGTGTAGGGGCTGGAGGAGATTACAGAGATAGGGAGGGGTGTAGGGGCTGGAGGAGGTTACAGAGATAGGGAGGGTTGTAGGGGCTGGAGGAGGTTACAGCGATAGGGAGAGTTGCAGGGGCTGGAGGAGGTTACAGAGATAGGGAGGGGTGTAGGGGCTGGAGGAGGTTACAGAGATAGGGAGAGTTGCAGGGGCTGGAGGAGGTTACAGAGATAGGGAGTGTTGTAGGGGCTGGAGGAGGTTACAGAGATATGGAGGGTTGAGGGGGCTGGAGGAGGTTACAGAGATAGGGAGTGTTGCAGGGCTGGAGGAGGTTGCAGATATAGGGAGGGTTATAGAGGCTAGAGGAGGTTACAGAGATAGAGAGAGTTGTAGGGGCTGGAAGAGATTACAGAGATAGGGAGGGTTGTAGGGGCTGGAGGTGGTTACAGAGATAGAGAGGGTTGTAGGGGCTGGAGGAGGGGACAGAGATAGGGAGGGTTGTAGGGGCTGGAGGAGGTTACAGAGATAGGGAGGGTTGTCAGGTCTGGAGGAGCTTACAAAGATAGGGAGCGTTGTCAGGTCTGGAGGAGGTTACAGAGATAGGGAGGGGTGTAGGGGCTGGAGGAGGTTACAGAGATAGGGAGGGTTGTCAGGTCTGGAGGAGGTTACAGAGATAGGGAGGGTTGTTGGGGCTGGAGGAGGTTACAGAGATAGGGAGGGTTGTAGGGGCTGGAGGAGGGGACAGAGATAGGGAGGGGTGTGGGGGATGGTGGAGTTTACAGAGATAGGGAGGGTTATAGGGCTGGAGTAGGTTACAGAGATAGGGAGGTTTGTAGGGGCTGGAGGTGGTTACAGAGATCTCAGAGGGTTGTAGGGGCTGGAGGAGGTTACAGAGATAGGGAGGGGTGTAGGGGCTGGAGGAGGTTACAGAGATAGAGAGGGTTGTAGAGGCTGGAGGAGGGGACAGAGATAGGGAGGGTTGTAGGGGCTGGAGGAGGTTACAGATATAGGGAAGTTTGTCAGGTCTGGGGGAGGTTACTGAGATAGGGAGGGTTGTTGGGGCTGGTCGAGGTTACAGAGATAGGGAGGATTGTAAGGTCTGGAGGAGGGGACAGAGATAGGGAGGGTTGTGGGGGCTGGTGGAGGTTACAGAGATAGGGAGTATTGTGGGGCTGGAGGAGGTTACAGAGATAGGGAGGGTTGTAGGGGCTGGAGGAGGTTACAGAGATAGGGAGGGTTATAGAGGCTGGAGGAGGATACAGAGATAGGGAAGGTTTTAGGGGCTGGAGGTGGTTACAGAGATAGGGAGAGTTGTAGGGGCTGGAGGAGGTTGCAGAGATAGGGAGGGGTGTAGGAGCTGGAGGAGATTACAGAGATAGGGAGTGTAGGGGCTGGAGGAGGTTAGAGATAAGAAGGGGTGTAGGGGCTGGAGGAGGTTACAGAGATAGAGAGAGTTGTAGGGGCTGGAAGAGGTTACAGAGATAGGGAGGGTTGTAGGGGTTGGAGGAGGTTACAGAGATAGGGAGGGTTGTAGGGGTTGGAGGAGGCTACAGAGATAGGGAGGGGTCTAGGAGCTGGAGGAGGTTACAGAGATATGGAGGGTTGAGGGGGCTGGAGGAGGTTACAGAGATAGGGAGGGTTGTAGGGGTTGGAGGAGGCTACAGAGATAGGGAGGGGTCTAGGAGCTGGAGGAGGTTACAGAGATATGGAGGGTTGAGGGGGCTGGAGGGGTTTACAGAGATAGGGAGAGTTGCAGGGGCTGGAGGAGTTTACAGAGAGAGGCAGGGTTGTAGAGGCTGGAGGAGGTTACAGAGATATATAGGGTTGAGGGGGCTGGAGGAGGTTACTGAGATAGGGAGGTTTGTAGAGGCTGGAGGAGGTTACAGAGATACGTAGGGTTGAGGGGACTGGAGGAGGTTACAGAGATAGGGAGAGTTGCAGGGGCTGGAGGAGGTTACAGAGATAGGGAGAGTTGCAGGGGCTGGAGGAGGTTACAGAGAGAGGGAGAGGTGTAGGCGCTGTAGGAAGTTGGAGAGACCGGGAGCTCGGGCTGAGGGATTTGAAAACCAGCCCGATATTTTTGAAGTCAATGTTCGTTGAGCAGGAACCTATGTCAGCCGGAGAATTGATGGGGCGATGGTGGATCTGGACTAAAACAGGGGCCGCAGGGTTTCAGATGAACCTCGACCTTCAGGGAGACAGGGCTCTGCCGAACTCTGTCTCGCACACACAGGGCAGCTCACTGGGGAAGATATTCCCACTCAAAACCAGAATGTTAAAACAGAGGTGAGATTCGAGTGAGAAAAACGATGCGGTGGGAGTGGGGGGGGGGGGGGGCGGGGGGATAAATTGGACTTGTGTTGGGATGAACTGGAGAGCTTCCAGAAAGAGACAACGCAGGCACGATGGGCTGAATGGACTCCCATCCTATCCCGTTTCGCGCTGGGGTCAGTCACAGGGATGACGGCCAGATACTCACACTGAAGCTGGAGCCGGATTTCACTCCATGCCGAAATCCCCATGTGTCCAAACAGAGCCGTGCACCTCACAGGGTGATCCAGATCCTCAAACCTCGGGGTAATGGTCACATGGCTGGAATGAGTCCACACGTTATCCCTGTAGGAATGCCTGGTTGCCGTTGGGTAACTGTTGAATGGGATGGTCCAGTTCAACACAGGGACATCTTCAGGGCAGAAAGTCTCAAAAGAACAAATCAGTTCTGCAACTTTATCCTCAACAAATGCCTCCAAGGGGGAGATCACGGGTTTCTCAGGGGTCTCTGTGGGATAGACAAAGCCAAGGAACAGGTTAATCCGGAATATAGGATACAGTACTGAGAGGGGTGCCGCACTGTCAGAGGGTCAGTACTGAGGGGGTGCCGCACTGTCAGAGGGTCAGTACTGAGGGGGTGCCGCACTGTCAGAGGGTCAGTACTGAGGGAATGCTGCACTGTCAGAGGGTCAGTACTGAAGAAGTGCTGCACTGTCGGAGGGTCAGTACTGAGGGGGTGCCGCACTGTCAGAGGGTCAGTACTGAGGGGGTGCCGCACTGTCAGAGGGTCAGTACTGAGGCAGTGCTGCACAGTCAGAGGGTCAGTACTGAGGGAATGCTGCACTGTCAGATGGTCAGTACTGGGGAAGTGCTGCACTGTCGGAGGGTCAGTACTGAGGGAGTGCCGCACTGTCAGAGGGTCAGTACTGAGGGAGTGCTGCACTGTCAGAGGGTCAGCACTGAGGGAGTGCCGCACTGTCAGAGGGTCAGTACTGCGGGAGCGCTACACTGCCAGAGGGTCAGTAATGAGGGAGTGCTGCACTGTCGGTGGGTCAGTACTGAGGGAGTGCCGCACTATCAGAGGGTCAGTACTGAGAGAGCGCCACACTGTCAGAGGGTCAGTACTGAGGGAGTGCTGCACTGTCGGAGGGTCAGTACCGAGGGAGTGCCGCACTGTTGGAGGGTCAGTAATGAGGGGATGCCACACTGTCAGAGGGTGAGTACTGAGGGAGTGCTGCACTGTCAGAGGGTGAGTACTGAGGGAGTGCTGCACTGTTAGAGAGTCAGTACTGAGGGAGTGCTGCACTGTCGGAGTGTCAGTACTGAGGGAGTGCTGCACTGTCGGTGATTCAGAACTGAGGGAGTGCTGCAATGTCAGAGGGTCAGTACTGAGGGAGTGCTGCACTGTCGGTGATTCAGAACTGAGGGATTGCTGCACTGTCGGAGTGTCAGTATTGAGGGAGTGCTGCACTGTTGGAGTGTCAGTACTGAGGGGGTGCTGCACTGTCGGAGTGTCAGTACGGAGGGAGTGCTGCACTGTCGGAGTGTCAGTACTGAGGGAGTGCTGCACTGTCAGAGGGTCAGTACTGTGGGAGTGCCGCACTGTCAGAGGGTCAGTACTGAGGGAGTGCTGCACTGTCAGAGGGTCAATACTGATCGAGTGCTGCACCGTCAGAGGGTCAGTACTGAGGATGCGCCACATTGTCAGAGGTTCAGTACTGCGGGAGCGCTGCATTGTCAGAGGGTCAGTACTGAGGGGGTGCCGCACTGTCAGAGGGTCAGTACTGAGGGATTGCCTCACTGTCGGAGGGTCAGTACTGAGGGGGTGCCGCACTGTCAGAGAGTCAGTACTGAGGGATTGCCACACTGTCGGAGGGTCAGTACTGAGGGGGTGCCGCACTGTCAGAGGGTCAGTATTGAGGGGGTGCCGCACTGTCAGAGGGTCAGTACTGAGGGAGTGCTGCACTGTCAGAGGGTCAGTACTGAGGGAATGCTGCACTGTCAGATGGTCAGTACTGGGGTAGTGCTGCACTGTCGGAGGGTCAGCACTGAGGGAGTGCCGCACTGTCAGAGGGTCAGTACTGAGGGAGTGCTGCACTGTCAGAGGGTCAGTACTGAGGGAGTGCCGCACTGTCAGAGGGTCAGTACCGCGGGAGCGCTACACTGTCAGAGGGTCAGTACTGAGGGAGTGCTGCACTGTCGGCTGGTCAGTACTGAGGGAGTGCCGCACTGTCCGAGGGTCAGTACTGAGGGAGCGCCACACTGTCAGAGGGTCAGTACTGAGGGAGTGCTGCACTGTCGCACGGTCAGTACTGAGGGAGTGCCGCACTGCTGGAGGGTCAGTAATGAGGGGGTGCTGCACTGTCAGAGGGTGAGTACTGAGGGAGTGCTGCACTGTCAGAGGGTGAGTACTGAGGGAGTGCTGCACTGTCAGAGAGTCAGTACTGAGGGAGTGCTGCACTGTCGGAGTGTCAGTACTGAGGGAGTGCTGCACTGTCGGTGATTCAGAACTGAGGGAGTGCTGCACTGTCAGAGGGTCAGTACTGAGGGAGTGCTGCACTGTCGGTGATTCAGAACTGAGGGAGTGCTGCACTGTCGGAGTGTCAGTACTGAGGGAGTGCTGCACTGTTGGAGTGTCAGTACTGAGAGGGTGCTGCACTGTCGCAGTGTCAGTACGGAGGGAGTGCTGCACTGTCGGAGTGTCAGTACTGAGGGAGTGCTGTATTGTCGGAGAGTCAGTACTGTGGGAGCGCCACACTGTCGGAGATTCAGTACTGAGGGAGTGCTTCAATTTCAGAGGGTCAGTACTGAGGGGGTGCTGCATTGCTGAAGGGTTAGTACTGAGGGAGCGTCGCACTGCCGGAAGGTCAGTACTGAGGGAGTTCTGCACTCTCGGACGCAGTAGTGAGGGAGTGCTGCACTGCCAGAGGGTCAGTACTGAGGGAGTGCTGCACTGTCGGAGGGTCAGTACTGAGGGAGTGGTGCACTGTCAGAGGGCCAGTACTGAGGGAGTGCTGCACTGTCAGAGGGTCAGTACTGAGGGAGTGCTGCACTGTCAGAGGGTCAGTACTGAGGGGGTGCCGCACTGTCAGAGGGTCAGTATTGAGGGAATGCTGCACTGTCAGAGGGTCAGTACTGAAGGGTTGCCGCACTGTCAGAGGATCAGTACTGAGGGAGTGCTGCACTGTCAGAGGGCCAGTACTGAGGGAGTGCTGCACTGTTGGAGGGTCAGCACTGAGGAGGTGCCGCAGTGTCGGAGGGTCAGAATTGAGGGAGTGCTGCACTGTCGGAGGGTCAGTACTGAGGGAGTGCGGCACTGTCGGAGGGTCAGTACTGAGGGGGTGCCGCAATGTCAGAGGGTCAGTACTGAGGGAGAGCGGCACTGTCAGAGGGTCAGTACTGAGGGATTGCTGCACTGTCAGAGGGTCAGAACTGAGGGAGTGCTGCACTGTCAGAGGGTCAGTACTGAGGGAGTGCTGCACTGTCGGAGGGTCAGTACTGAGGGAGTGCCGCACTGTCAGAGGGACAGTACTGAGGGAGTGCTGCACTGTTGGAGAGCCAATACTGTGGGAAAGCCACACTGTCGGAGATTCAGTACTGAGGGAGTGCTTCAATTTCAGAGGGTCAGTACTGAGGGGGTGCTGCATTGCCGAAGGGTTAGTACTGAGGGAGTGCCGCACTGTCAGAGGGTCAGTACTGAGGGAGTGCCACACTGTCAGAGGGTCAGTACTGAGGGAGTGCTGCACGGTCGGAGGGTCAGTACTGAGGGAGTGCCGCACTGTTGGAGGGTCAGTAATGAGGGGGTGCCACACTGTCAGAGGGTGAGTACTGAGGGAGTGCTGCACTGTCAGAGGGTAAGTACTGAGGGAGTGCTGCACTGTCAGAGGGTCAGTACTGAGGGAGTGCTGCACTGTCGGTGATTCAGAACTGAGGGAGTGCTGCACTGTCAGAGAGTCAGTACTGAGGGAGTGCTGCACTGTTGGAGTGTCAGTACTGAGGGGGTGCTGCACTGTCGGAGTGTCAGTACTGAGGGAGTGCTGCACTGTCGGAGAGTCAGTACTGTGGGAGCGCCACACTGTCGGAGATTCAGTACTGAGGGAGTGCTTCAATTTCAGAGGGTCAGTACTGAGGGGGTGCTGCATTGCCGAAGGGTTAGTACTGAGGGAGCGTCGCACTGCCGGAGGGTCAGTACTGAGGGAGTTCTGCACTCTCGGAGACAGTACTGAGGGAGTGCTGCACCATTGGAGTGTCAGTACTGAGGGAGTGCTGCACTGTCGGAGAGTCAGTACTGTGGGAGCGCCATACTGTCGGAGATTCAGTACTGAGGGAGTACTTCAATTTCAGAGGGTCAGTACTGAGGGGGTGCTGCATTGCCGAAGGGTTAGTACTGAGGGAGCGTCGCACTGCCGGAGGGTCAGTACTGAGGGAGTTCTGCACTCGCGGAGGCAGTACTGAGGGAGTGCTGCACCATTGGAGTCTCAGTACTGAGGGAGTAATGCACTGTCGGAGGGTCAGTACTGAGGGAGTGCTGCACTGTCAGAGGTTCAGTACTGAGGGAGTGCTGCACTGTCGGAGGGTCAGTACTTAGGGAGTGCTGCACTGTCAGAGGGCCAATACTGAGGGAGTGCTGCACTGTCAGAGGGTCAGTACTGAGGGGGTGCCGCACTGTCAGAGGGTCAGTATTGAGGAAATGCTGCACTGTCAGAGGGTCAGTAATGAAGGTTTGCCGCACTGTCAGAGGGCCAGTACTGAGGGAGTGCTGCACTGTCGGAGGGTCAGTACTGAGGAGGTGCCGCAGTGTGGGAGGGTCAGAATTGAGGGAGTGCTGCACTGTCGGAGGGTCAGTACTGAGGGAGTGCGGCACTGTCGGAGGGTCAGTACTGAGGGGGTGCCGCAATGTCAGAGGGACAGTACTGAGGGAGTGCGGCACTTTCAGAGGGTCAGTACTGAGGGATTGCTGCACTGTCAGAGGGTCAGTACTGAGGGAGTGCAGCACTGTCAGAGGGTCAGTACTGAGGGAGTGCTGCACTGTCGGAGGGTCAGTACTGAGGGAGTGCTGCACTGTCAGAGGGTCAGTACTGAGAGAGCGCCACACTGTCAGAGGGTCAGTACTGAGGGAGTGCTGCACTGTCGGAGGGTCAGTACCGAGGGAGTGCCGCACTGTTGGAGGGTCAGTAATGAGGGGATGCCGCACTGTCAGAGGGTGAGTACTGAGGGAGTGCTGCACTGTCAGAGGGTGAGTACTGAGGGAGTGCTGCACTGTTAGAGAGTCAGTACTGAGGGAGTGCTGCACTGTCGGAGTGTCAGTACTGAGGGAGTGCTGCACTGTCGGTGATTCAGAACTGAGGGAGTGCTGCAATGTCAGAGGGTCAGTACTGAGGGAGTGCTGCACTGTCGGTGATTCAGAACTGAGGGATTGCTGCACTGTCGGAGTGTCAGTATTGAGGGAGTGCTGCACTGTTGGAGTGTCAGTACTGAGGGGGTGCTGCACTGTCGGAGTGTCAGTACGGAGGGAGTGCTGCACTGTCGGAGTGTCAGTACTGAGGGAGTGCTGCACTGTCAGAGGGTCAGTACTGTGGGAGTGCCGCACTGTCAGAGGGTCAGTACTGAGGGAGTGCTGCACTGTCAGAGGGCCAATACTGATCGAGTGCTGCACCGTCAGAGGGTCAGTACTGAGGATGCGCCACACTGTCAGAGGTTCAGTACTGCGGGAGCGCTGCATTGTCAGAGGGTCAGTACTGAGGGGGTGCCGCACTGTCAGAGGGTCAGTACTGAGGGATTGCCTCACTGTCGGAGGGTCAGTACTGAGGGGGTGCCGCACTGTCAGAGAGTCAGTACTGAGGGATTGCCACACTGTCGGAGGGTCAGTACTGAGGGGGTGCCGCACTGTCAGAGGGTCAGTATTGAGGGGGTGCCGCACTGTCAGAGGGTCAGTACTGAGGGAGTGCTGCACTGTCAGAGGGTCAGTACTGAGGGAATGCTGCACTGTCAGATGGTCAGTACTGGGGTAGTGCTGCACTGTCGGAGGGTCAGCACTGAGGGAGTGCCGCACTGTCAGAGGGTCAGTACTGAGGGAGTGCTGCACTGTCAGAGGGTCAGTACTGAGGGAGTGCCGCACTGTCAGAGGGTCAGTACCGCGGGAGCGCTACACTGTCAGAGGGTCAGTACTGAGGGAGTGCTGCACTGTCGGCTGGTCAGTACTGAGGGAGTGCCGCACTGTCCGAGGGTCAGTACTGAGGGAGCGCCACACTGTCAGAGGGTCAGTACTGAGGGAGTGCTGCACTGTCGCACGGTCAGTACTGAGGGAGTGCCGCACTGCTGGAGGGTCAGTAATGAGGGGGTGCTGCACTGTCAGAGGGTGAGTACTGAGGGAGTGCTGCACTGTCAGAGGGTGAGTACTGAGGGAGTGCTGCACTGTCAGAGAGTCAGTACTGAGGGAGTGCTGCACTGTCGGAGTGTCAGTACTGAGGGAGTGCTGCACTGTCGGTGATTCAGAACTGAGGGAGTGCTGCACTGTCAGAGGGTCAGTACTGAGGGAGTGCTGCACTGTCGGTGATTCAGAACTGAGGGAGTGCTGCACTGTCGGAGTGTCAGTACTGAGGGAGTGCTGCACTGTTGGTGTGTCAGTACTGAGAGGGTGCTGCACTGTCGCAGTGTCAGTACGGAGGGAGTGCTGCACTGTCGGAGTGTCAGTACTGAGGGAGTGCTGTATTGTCGGAGAGTCAGTACTGTGGGAGCGCCACACTGTCGGAGATTCAGTACTGAGGGAGTGCTTCAATTTCAGAGGGTCAGTACTGAGGGGGTGCTGCATTGCTGAAGGGTTAGTACTGAGGGAGCGTCGCACTGCCGGAAGGTCAGTACTGAGGGAGTTCTGCACTCTCGGACGCAGTACTGAGGGAGTGCTGCACTGCCAGAGGGTCAGTACTGAGGGAGTGCTGCACTGTCGGAGGGTCAGTACTGAGGGAGTGGTGCACTGTCAGAGGGCCAGTACTGAGGGAGTGCTGCACTGTCAGAGGGTCAGTACTGAGGGAGTGCTGCACTGTCAGAGGGTCAGTACTGAGGGGGTGCCGCACTGTCAGAGGGTCAGTATTGAGGGAATGCTGCACTGTCAGAGGGTCAGTACTGAAGGGTTGCCGCACTGTCAGAGGATCAGTACTGAGGGAGTGCTGCACTGTCAGAGGGCCAGTACTGAGGGAGTGCTGCACTGTTGGAGGGTCAGCACTGAGGAGGTGCCGCAGTGTCGGAGGGTCAGAATTGAGGGAGTGCTGCACTGTCGGAGGGTCAGTACTGAGGGAGTGCGGCACTGTCGGAGGGTCAGTACTGAGGGGGTGCCGCAATGTCAGAGGGTCAGTACTGAGGGAGAGCGGCACTGTCAGAGGGTCAGTACTGAGGGATTGCTGCACTGTCAGAGGGTCAGAACTGAGGGAGTGCTGCACTGTCAGAGGGTCAGTACTGAGGGAGTGCTGCACTGTCGGAGGGTCAGTACTGAGGGAGTGCCGCACTGTCAGAGGGACAGTACTGAGGGAGTGCTGCACTGTTGGAGAGCCAATACTGTGGGAAAGCCACACTGTCGGAGATTCAGTACTGAGGGAGTGCTTCAATTTCAGAGGGTCAGTACTGAGGGGGTGCTGCATTGCCGAAGGGTTAGTACTGAGGGAGTGCCGCACTGTCAGAGGGTCAGTACTGAGGGAGTGCCACACTGTCAGAGGGTCAGTACTGAGGGAGTGCTGCACGGTCGGAGGGTCAGTACTGAGGGAGTGCCGCACTTTTGGAGGGTCAGTAATGAGGGGGTGCCACACTGTCAGAGGGTGAGTACTGAGGGAGTGCTGCACTGTCAGAGGGTAAGTACTGAGGGAGTGCTGCACTGTCAGAGGGTCAGTACTGAGGGAGTGCTGCACTGTCGGTGATTCAGAACTGAGGGAGTGCTGCACTGTCAGAGAGTCAGTACTGAGGGAGTGCTGCACTGTTGGAGTGTCAGTACTGAGGGGGTGCTGCACTGTCGGAGTGTCAGTACTGAGGGAGTGCTGCACTGTCGGAGAGTCAGTACTGTGGGAGCGCCACACTGTCGGAGATTCAGTACTGAGGGAGTGCTTCAATTTCAGAGGGTCAGTACTGAGGGGGTGCTGCATTGCCGAAGGGTTAGTACTGAGGGAGCGTCGCACTGCCGGAGGGTCAGTACTGAGGGAGTTCTGCACTCTCGGAGACAGTACTGAGGGAGTGCTGCACCATTGGAGTGTCAGTACTGAGGGAGTGCTGCACTGTCGGAGAGTCAGTACTGTGGGAGCGCCATACTGTCGGAGATTCAGTACTGAGGGAGTGCTTCAATTTCAGAGGGTCAGTACTGAGGGGGTGCTGCATTGCCGAAGGGTTAGTACTGAGGGAGCGTCGCACTGCCGGAGGGTCAGTACTGAGGGAGTTCTGCACTCGCGGAGGCAGTACTGAGGGAGTGCTGCACCATTGGAGTCTCAGTACTGAGGGAGTAATGCACTGTCGGAGGGTCAGTACTGAGGGAGTGCAGCACTGTCAGAGGTTCAGTACTGAGGGAGTGCTGCACTGTCGGAGGGTCAGTACTGAGGGAGTGCTGCACTGTCAGAGGGCCAATACTGAGGGAGTGCTGCACTGTCGGAGGGTCAGTACTGAGGAGGTGCCGCAGTGTGGGAGGGTCAGAATTGAGGGAGTGCTGCACTGTCGGAGGGTCAGTACTGAGGGAGTGCGGCACTGTCGGAGGGTCAGTACTGAGGGGGTGCCGCAATGTCAGAGGGACTGTACTGAGGGAGTGCGGCACTTTCAGAGGGTCAGTACTGAGGGATTGCTGCACTGTCAGAGGGTCAGTACTGAGGGAGTGCAGCACTGTCAGAGGGTCAGTACTGAGGGAGTGCTGCACTGTCGGAGGGTCAGTACTGAGGGAGTGCTGCACTGTCAGAGGGTCAGTACTGAGAGAGCGCCACACTGTCAGAGGGTCAGTACTGAGGGAGTGCTGCACTGTCGGAGGGTCAGTACCGAGGGAGTGCCGCACTGTTGGAGGGTCAGTAATGAGGGGATGCCGCACTGTCAGAGGGTGAGTACTGAGGGAGTGCTGCACTGTCAGAGGGTGAGTACTGAGGGAGTGCTGCACTGTTAGAGAGTCAGTACTGAGGGAGTGCTGCACTGTCGGAGTGTCAGTACTGAGGGAGTGCTGCACTGTCGGTGATTCAGAACTGAGGGAGTGCTGCAATGTCAGAGGGTCAGTACTGAGGGAGTGCTGCACTGTCGGTGATTCAGAACTGAGGGATTGCTGCACTGTCGGAGTGTCAGTATTGAGGGAGTGCTGCACTGTTGGAGTGTCAGTACTGAGGGGGTGCTGCACTGTCGGAGTGTCAGTACGGAGGGAGTGCTGCACTGTCGGAGTGTCAGTACTGAGGGAGTGCTGCACTGTCAGAGGGTCAGTACTGTGGGAGTGCCGCACTGTCAGAGGGTCAGTACTGAGGGAGTGCTGCACTGTCAGAGGGCCAATACTGATCGAGTGCTGCACCGTCAGAGGGTCAGTACTGAGGATGCGCCACACTGTCAGAGGTTCAGTACTGCGGGAGCGCTGCATTGTCAGAGGGTCAGTACTGAGGGGGTGCCGCACTGTCAGAGGGTCAGTACTGAGGGATTGCCTCACTGTCGGAGGGTCAGTACTGAGGGGGTGCCGCACTGTCAGAGAGTCAGTACTGAGGGATTGCCACACTGTCGGAGGGTCAGTACTGAGGGGGTGCCGCACTGTCAGAGGGTCAGTATTGAGGGGGTGCCGCACTGTCAGAGGGTCAGTACTGAGGGAGTGCTGCACTGTCAGAGGGTCAGTACTGAGGGAATGCTGCACTGTCAGATGGTCAGTACTGGGGTAGTGCTGCACTGTCGGAGGGTCAGCACTGAGGGAGTGCCGCACTGTCAGAGGGTCAGTACTGAGGGAGTGCTGCACTGTCAGAGGGTCAGTACTGAGGGAGTGCCGCACTGTCAGAGGGTCAGTACCGCGGGAGCGCTACACTGTCAGAGGGTCAGTACTGAGGGAGTGCTGCACTGTCGGCTGGTCAGTACTGAGGGAGTGCCGCACTGTCCGAGGGTCAGTACTGAGGGAGCGCCACACTGTCAGAGGGTCAGTACTGAGGGAGTGCTGCACTGTCGCACGGTCAGTACTGAGGGAGTGCCGCACTGCTGGAGGGTCAGTAATGAGGGGGTGCTGCACTGTCAGAGGGTGAGTACTGAGGGAGTGCTGCACTGTCAGAGGGTGAGTACTGAGGGAGTGCTGCACTGTCAGAGAGTCAGTACTGAGGGAGTGCTGCACTGTCGGAGTGTCAGTACTGAGGGAGTGCTGCACTGTCGGTGATTCAGAACTGAGGGAGTGCTGCACTGTCAGAGGGTCAATACTGAGGGAGTGCTGCACTGTCGGAGGGTCAGTACTGAGGAGGTGCCGCAGTGTGGGAGGGTCAGAATTGAGGGAGTGCTGCACTGTCGGAGGGTCAGTACTGAGGGAGTGCGGCACTGTCGGAGGGTCAGTACTGAGGGGGTGCCGCAATGTCAGAGGGACTGTACTGAGGGAGTGCGGCACTTTCAGAGGGTCAGTACTGAGGGATTGCTGCACTGTCAGAGGGTCAGTACTGAGGGAGTGCAGCACTGTCAGAGGGTCAGTACTGAGGGAGTGCTGCACTGTCGGAGGGTCAGTACTGAGGGAGTGCTGCACTGTCAGAGGGTCAGTACTGAGAGAGCGCCACACTGTCAGAGGGTCAGTACTGAGGGAGTGCTGCACTGTCGGAGGGTCAGTACCGAGGGAGTGCCGCACTGTTGGAGGGTCAGTAATGAGGGGATGCCGCACTGTCAGAGGGTGAGTACTGAGGGAGTGCTGCACTGTCAGAGGGTGAGTACTGAGGGAGTGCTGCACTGTTAGAGAGTCAGTACTGAGGGAGTGCTGCACTGTCGGAGTGTCAGTACTGAGGGAGTGCTGCACTGTCGGTGATTCAGAACTGAGGGAGTGCTGCAATGTCAGAGGGTCAGTACTGAGGGAGTGCTGCACTGTCGGTGATTCAGAACTGAGGGATTGCTGCACTGTCGGAGTGTCAGTATTGAGGGAGTGCTGCACTGTTGGAGTGTCAGTACTGAGGGGGTGCTGCACTGTCGGAGTGTCAGTACGGAGGGAGTGCTGCACTGTCGGAGTGTCAGTACTGAGGGAGTGCTGCACTGTCAGAGGGTCAGTACTGTGGGAGTGCCGCACTGTCAGAGGGTCAGTACTGAGGGAGTGCTGCACTGTCAGAGGGTCAATACTGATCGAGTGCTGCACCGTCAGAGGGTCAGTACTGAGGATGCGCCACACTGTCAGAGGTTCAGTACTGCGGGAGCGCTGCATTGTCAGAGGGTCAGTACTGAGGGGGTGCCGCACTGTCAGAGGGTCAGAACTGAGGGATTGCCTCACTGTCGGAGGGTCAGTACTGAGGGGGTGCCGCACTGTCAGAGAGTCAGTACTGAGGGATTGCCACACTGTCGGAGGGTCAGTACTGAGGGGGTGCCGCACTGTCAGAGGGTCAGTATTGAGGGGGTGCCGCACTGTCAGAGGGTCAGTACTGAGGGAGTGCTGCACTGTCAGAGGGTCAGTACTGGGGGAATGCTGCACTGTCAGATGGTCATTACTGGGGTAGTGCTGCACTGTCGGAGGGTCAGCACTGAGGGAGTGCCGCACTGTCAGAGGGTCAGTACTGAGGGAGTGCTGCACTGTCAGAGGGTCAGTACTGAGGGAGTGCCGCACTGTCAGAGGGTCAGTACCGCGGGAGCGCTACACTGTCAGAGGGTCAGTACTGAGGGAGTGCTGCACTGTCGGCTGGTCAGTACTGAGGGAGTGCCGCACTGTCCGAGGGTCAGTACTGAGGGAGCGCCACACTGTCAGAGGGTCAGTACTGAGGGAGTGCTGCACTGTCGCACGGTCAGTACTGAGGGAGTGCCGCACTGCTGGAGGGTCAGTAATGAGGGGGTGCTGCACTGTCAGAGGGTGAGTACTGAGGGAGTGCTGCACTGTCAGAGGGTGAGTACTGAGGGAGTGCTGCACTGTCAGAGAGTCAGTACTGAGGGAGTGCTGCACTGTCGGAGTGTCAGTACTGAGGGAGTGCTGCACTGTCGGTGATTCAGAACTGAGGGAGTGCTGCACTGTCAGAGGGTCAGTACTGAGGGAGTGCTGCACTGTCGGTGATTCAGAACTGAGGGAGTGCTGCACTGTCGGAGTGTCAGTACTGAGGGAGTGCTGCACTGTTGGAGTGTCAGTACTGAGAGGGTGCTGCACTGTCGCAGTGTCAGTACGGAGGGAGTGCTGCACTGTCGGAGTGTCAGTACTGAGGGAGTGCTGTATTGTCGGAGAGTCAGTACTGTGGGAGCGCCACACTGTCGGAGATTCAGTACTGAGGGAGTGCTTCAATTTCAGAGGGTCAGTACTGAGGTGGTGCTGCATTGCTGAAGGGTTAGTACTGAGGGAGCGTCGCACTGCCGGAAGGTCAGTACTGAGGGAGTTCTGCACTCTCGGACGCAGTACTGAGGGAGTGCTGCACTGCCAGAGGGTCAGTACTGAGGGAGTGCTGCACTGTCGGAGGGTCAGTACTGAGGGAGTGGTGCACTGTCAGAGGGCCAGTACTGAGGGAGTGCTGCACTGTCAGAGGGTCAGTACTGAGGGAGTGCTGCACTGTCAGAGGGTCAGTACTGAGGGGGTGCCGCACTGTCAGAGGGTCAGTATTGAGGGAATGCTGCACTGTCAGAGGGTCAGTACTGAAGGGTTGCCGCACTGTCAGAGGATCAGTACTGAGGGAGTGCTGCACTGTCAGAGGGCCAGTACTGAGGGAGTGCTGCACTGTTGGAGGGTCAGCACTGAGGAGGTGCCGCAGTGTCGGAGGGTCAGAATTGAGGGAGTGCTGCACTGTCGGAGGGTCAGTACTGAGGGAGTGCGGCACTGTCGGAGGGTCAGTACTGAGGGGGTGCCGCAATGTCAGAGGGTCAGTACTGAGGGAGAGCGGCACTGTCAGAGGGTCAGTACTGAGGGATTGCTGCACTGTCAGAGGGTCAGAACTGAGGGAGTGCTGCACTGTCAGAGGGTCAGTACTGAGGGAGTGCTGCACTGTCGGAGGGTCAGTACTGAGGGAGTGCCGCACTGTCAGAGGGACAGTACTGAGGGAGTGCTGCACTGTTGGAGAGCCAATACTGTGGGAGTGCCACACTGTCGGAGATTCAGTACTGAGGGAGTGCTTCAATTTCAGAGGGTCAGTACTGAGGGGGTGCTGCATTGCCGAAGGGTTAGTACTGAGGGAGTGCCGCACTGTCAGAGGGTCAGTACTGAGGGAGTGCCACACTGTCAGAGGGTCAGTACTGAGGGAGTGCTGCACGGTCGGAGGGTCAGTACTGAGGGAGTGCCGCACTGTTGGAGGGTCAGTAATGAGGGGGTGCCACACTGTCAGAGGGTGAGTACTGAGGGAGTGCTGCACTGTCAGAGGGTAAGTACTGAGGGAGTGCTGCACTGTCAGAGGGTCAGTACTGAGGGAGTGCTGCACTGTCGGTGATTCAGAACTGAGGGAGTGCTGCACTGTCAGAGAGTCAGTACTGAGGGAGTGCTGCACTGTTGGAGTGTCAGTACTGAGGGGGTGCTGCACTGTCGGAGTGTCAGTACTGAGGGAGTGCTGCACTGTCGGAGAGTCAGTACTGTGGGAGCGCCACACTGTCGGAGATTCAGTACTGAGGGAGTGCTTCAATTTCAGAGGGTCAGTACTGAGGGGGTGCTGCATTGCCGAAGGGTTAGTACTGAGGGAGCGTCGCACTGCCGGAGGGTCAGTACTGAGGGAGCTCTGCACTCTCGGAGACAGTACTGAGGGAGTGCTGCACCATTGGAGTGTCAGTACTGAGGGAGTGCTGCACTGTCGGAGAGTCAGTACTGTGGGAGCGCCATACTGTCGGAGATTCAGTACTGAGGGAGTGCTTCAATTTCAGAGGGTCAGTACTGAGGGGGTGCTGCATTGCCGAAGGGTTAGTACTGAGGGAGCGTCGCACTGCCGGAGGGTCAGTACTGAGGGAGTTCTGCACTCGCGGAGGCAGTACTGAGGGAGTGCTGCACCATTGGAGTCTCAGTACTGAGGGAGTAATGCACTGTCGGAGGGTCAGTACTGAGGGAGTGCTGCACTGTCAGAGGTTCAGTACTGAGGGAGTGCTGCACTGTCGGAGGGTCAGTACTGAGGGAGTGCTGCACTGTCAGAGGGCCAATACTGAGGGAGTGCTGCACTGTCAGAGGGTCAGTACTGAGGGGGTGCCGCACTGTCAGAGGGTCAGTATTGAGGAAATGCTGCACTGTCAGAGGGTCAGTACTGAAGGGTTGCCGCACTGTCAGAGGGTCAGTACTGAGGGAGTGCTGCACTGTCAGAGGGCCAGTACTGAGGGAGTGCTGCACTGTCGGAGGGTCAGTACTGAGGAGGTGCCGCAGTGTGGGAGGGTCAGAATTGAGGGAGTGCTGCACTGTCGGAGGGTCAGTACTGAGGGAGTGCGGCACTGTCGGAGGGTCAGTACTGAGGGGGTGCCGCAATGTCAGAGGGACAGTACTGAGGGAGTGCGGCACTTTCAGAGGGTCAGTACTGAGGGATTGCTGCACTGTCAGAGGGTCAGTACTGAGGGAGTGCAGCACTGTCAGAGGGTCAGTACTGAGGGAGTGCTGCACTGTCGGAGGGTCAGTACTGAGGGAGTGCTGCACTGTTGGAGAGTCAATACTGTGGGAGCGCCACACTGTCGGAGATTCAGTACTGAGGGAGTGCGTCAATTTCAGAGGGTCAGTACTGAGGGGGTGCTGTATTGCCGAAGGGTTAGTACTGAGGGAGCGTCGCACTGCCGGAGGGTCAGTACTGAGGGAGTGCCGCACTGTCAGAGGGTCAGTACTGAGTGAGCGCCACACTGTCAGAGGGACAGTACTGAGGGAGTGCTGCACGGTCGGAGGGTCAGTACTGAGGGAGCGCCATACTGTCGGAGATTCAGTACTGAGGGAGTGCTTCAATTTCAGAGGGTCAGTACTGAGGGGGTGCTGCATTGCCGAAGGGTTAGTACTGAGGGAGCGTCGCACTGCCGGAGGGTCAGTACTGAGGGAGTTCTGCACTCGCGGAGGCAGTACTGAGGGAGTGCTGCACCATTGGAGTCTCAGTACTGAGGGAGTAATGCACTGTCGGAGGGTCAGTACTGAGGGAGTGCTGCACTGTCAGAGGTTCAGTACTGAGGGAGTGCTGCACTGTCGGAGGGTCAGTACTGAGGGAGTGCTGCACTGTCAGAGGGCCAATACTGAGGGAGTGCTGCACTGTCAGAGGGTCAGTACTGAGGGGGTGCCGCACTGTCAGAGGGTCAGTATTGAGGAAATGCTGCACTGTCAGAGGGTCAGTACTGAAGGGTTGCCGCACTGTCAGAGGGTCAGTACTGAGGGAGTGCTGCACTGTCAGAGGGCCAGTACTGAGGGAGTGCTGCACTGTCGGAGGGTCAGTACTGAGGAGGTGCCGCAGTGTGGGAGGGTCAGAATTGAGGGAGTGCTGCACTGTCGGAGGGTCAGTACTGAGGGAGTGCGGCACTGTCGGAGGGTCAGTACTGAGGGGGTGCCGCAATGTCAGAGGGTCAGTACTGAGGGAGTGCGGCACTTTCAGAGGGTCAGTACTGAGGGATTGCTGCACTGTCAGAGGGTCAGTACTGAGGGAGTGCAGCACTGTCAGAGGGTCAGTACTGAGGGAGTGCTGCACTGTCGGAGGGTCAGTACTGAGGGAGTGCTGCACTGTTGGAGAGTCAATACTGTGGGAGCGCCACACTGTCGGAGATTCAGTACTGAGGGAGTGCTTCAATTTCAGAGGGTCAGTACTGAGGGGGTGCTGTATTGCCGAAGGGTTAGTACTGAGGGAGCGTCGCACTGCCGGAGGGTCAGTACTGAGGGAGTGCCGCACTGTCAGAGGGTCAGTACTGAGTGAGCGCCACACTGTCAGAGGGTCAGTACTGAGGGAGTGCTGCACGGTCGGAGGGTCAGTACTGAGGGAGTGCCGCACTGTTGGAGGGTCAGTAATGAGGGGGTGCCACACTGTCAGAGGGTGAGTACTGAGGGAGTGCTGCACTGTCAGAGGGTCAGTACTGAGGGAGTGCTGCACTGTTAGAGAGTCAGTACTGAGGGAGTGCTGCACTGTCGGAGTGTCAGTACTGAGGGAGTGCTGCACTGTCGGTGATTCAGAACTGAGGGAGTGCTGCAATGTCAGAGGGTCAGTACTGAGGGAGTGCTGCACTGTCGGTGATTCAGAACTGAGGGATTGCTGCACTGTCGGAGTGTCAGTACTGAGGGAGTGCTGCACTGTTGGAGTGTCAGTACTGAGGGGGTGCTGCACTGTCGGAGTGTCAGTACGGAGGGAGTGCTGCACTGTCGGAGTGTCAGTACTGAGGGAGTGCTGCACTGTCAGAGGATCAGTACTGTGGGAGTGCTGCACTGTCAGAGGGTCAGTACTGAGGGAGTGGCACTGTCGGTGATTCAGAACTGAGGGAGTGCTGCACTGTCGGAGTGTCAGTACTGAGGGAGTGCTGCACTGTTGGAGTGTCAGTACTGAGGGGGTGCTGCACTGTCGCAGTGTCAGTACGGAGGGAGTGCTGCACTGTCGGAGTGTCAGTACTGAGGGAGTGCTGTATTGTCGGAGAGTCAGTACTGTGGGAGCACCACACTGTCGGAGATTCAGTACTGAGAGAGTGCTTCAATTTCAGAGGGTCAGTACTGAGGGGGTGCTGCATTGCTGAAGGGTTAGTACTGAGGGAGCGTCGCACTGCCGGAAGGTCAGTACTGAGGGAGTTCTGCACTCTCGGACGCAGTACTGAGGGAGTGCTGCACTGCCAGAGGGTCAGTACTGAGGGAGTGCTGCACTGTCGGAGGGTCAGTACTGAGGGAGTGGTGCACTGTCAGAGGGCCAGTACTGAGGGAGTGCTGCACTGTCAGAGGGTCAGTACTGAGGGAGTGCTGCACTGTCAGAGGGTCAGTACTGAGGGGGTGCCGCACTGTCAGAGGGTCAGTATTGAGGGAATGCTGCACTGTCAGAGGGTCAGTACTGAAGGGTTGCCGCACTGTCAGAGGATCAGTACTGAGGGATTGCTGCACTGTCAGAGGGCCAGTACTGAGCGAGTGCTGCACTGTTGGAGGGTCAGCACTGAGGAGGTGCCGCAGTGTCGGAGGGTCAGAATTGAGGGAGTGCTGCACTGTCGGAGGGTCAGTACTGAGGGAGTGCGGCACTGTCGGAGGGTCAGTACTGAGGGGATGCCGCAATGTCAGAGGGTCAGTACTGAGGGAGTGCGGCACTGTCAGAGGTTCAGTACTGAGGGATTGCTGCACTGTCAGAGGGTCAGAACTGAGGGAGTGCTGCACTGTCAGAGGGTCAGTACTGAGGGAGTGCTGCACTGTCGGAGGGTCAGTACTGAGGGAGTGCCGCACTGTCAGAGGGACAGTACTGAGGGAGTGCTGCACTGTTGGAGAGCCAATACTGTGGGAGCGCCACACTGTCGGAGATTCAGTACTGAGGGAGTGCTTCAATTTCAGAGGGTCAGTACTGAGGGGGTGCTGCATTGCCGAAGGGTTAGTACTGAGGGAGTGCTGCACTGTCAGAGGGTCAGTACTGAGGGAGCGCCACACTGTCAGAGGGTCAGTACTGAGGGAGTGCTGCACGGTCGGATGGTCAGTACTGAGGGAGTGCCGCACTGTTGGAGGGTCAGTAATGAGGGGGTGCCACACTGTCAGAGGGTGAGTACTGAGGGAGTGCTGCACTGTCAGAGGGTAAGTACTGAGGGAGTGCTGCACTGTCGGAGTGTCAGTACTGAGGGAGTGCTGCACTGTCGGTGATTCAGAACTGAGGGAGTGCTGCACTGTCAGAGAGTCAGTACTGAGGGAGTGCTGCACTGTTGGAGTGTCAGTACTGAGGGGGTGCTGCACTGTCGGAGTGTCAGTACTGAGGGAGTGCTGCACTGTCGGAGAGTCAGTACTGTGGGAGCGCCACACTGTCGGAGATTCAGTACTGAGGGAGTGCTTCAATTTCAGAGGGTCAGTACTGAGGGGGTGCTGCATTGCCGAAGGGTTAGTACTGAGGGAGCGTCGCACTGCCGGAGGGTCAGTACTGAGGGAGTTCTGCACTCTTGGAGGCAGTACTGAGGGAGTGCTGCACCATTGGAGTGTCAGTACTGAGGGAGTGCTGCACTGTCAGAGGGTCAGTACTGAGGGAGTGCCGCACTGTCAGAGGGACAGTACTGAGGGAGTGCTGCACTGTTGGAGAGCCAATACTGTGGGAGCGCCACACTGTCGGAGATTCAGTACTGAGGGAGTGCTTCAATTTCAGAGGGTCAGCACTGAGGGAGTGCCGCACTGTCAGAGGGTCAGTACTGAGGGAGTGCTGCACTGTCAGAGGGTCAGTACTGAGGGAGTGCCGCACTGTCAGAGGGTCAGTACCGCGGGAGCGCTACACTGTCAGAGGGTCAGTACTGAGGGAGTGCTGCACTGTCGGCTGGTCAGTACTGAGGGAGTGCCGCACTGTCCGAGGGTCAGTACTGAGGGAGCGCCACACTGTCAGAGGGTCAGTACTGAGGGAGTGCTGCACTGTCGCACGGTCAGTACTGAGGGAGTGCCGCACTGCTGGAGGGTCAGTAATGAGGGGGTGCTGCACTGTCAGAGGGTGAGTACTGAGGGAGTGCTGCACTGTCAGAGGGTGAGTACTGAGGGAGTGCTGCACTGTCAGAGAGTCAGTACTGAGGGAGTGCTGCACTGTCGGAGTGTCAGTACTGAGGGAGTGCTGCACTGTCGGTGATTCAGAACTGAGGGAGTGCTGCACTGTCAGAGGGTCAGTACTGAGGGAGTGCTGCACTGTCGGTGATTCAGAACTGAGGGAGTGCTGCACTGTCGGAGTGTCAGTACTGAGGGAGTGCTGCACTGTTGGAGTGTCAGTACTGAGAGGGTGCTGCACTGTCGCAGTGTCAGTACGGAGGGAGTGCTGCACTGTCGGAGTGTCAGTACTGAGGGAGTGCTGTATTGTCGGAGAGTCAGTACTGTGGGAGCGCCACACTGTCGGAGATTCAGTACTGAGGGAGTGCTTCAATTTCAGAGGGTCAGTACTGAGGTGGTGCTGCATTGCTGAAGGGTTAGTACTGAGGGAGCGTCGCACTGCCGGAAGGTCAGTACTGAGGGAGTTCTGCACTCTCGGACGCAGTACTGAGGGAGTGCTGCACTGCCAGAGGGTCAGTACTGAGGGAGTGCTGCACTGTCGGAGGGTCAGTACTGAGGGAGTGGTGCACTGTCAGAGGGCCAGTACTGAGGGAGTGCTGCACTGTCAGAGGGTCAGTACTGAGGGAGTGCTGCACTGTCAGAGGGTCAGTACTGAGGGGGTGCCGCACTGTCAGAGGGTCAGTATTGAGGGAATGCTGCACTGTCAGAGGGTCAGTACTGAAGGGTTGCCGCACTGTCAGAGGATCAGTACTGAGGGAGTGCTGCACTGTCAGAGGGCCAGTACTGAGGGAGTGCTGCACTGTTGGAGGGTCAGCACTGAGGAGGTGCCGCAGTGTCGGAGGGTCAGAATTGAGGGAGTGCTGCACTGTCGGAGGGTCAGTACTGAGGGAGTGCGGCACTGTCGGAGGGTCAGTACTGAGGGGGTGCCGCAATGTCAGAGGGTCAGTACTGAGGGAGAGCGGCACTGTCAGAGGGTCAGTACTGAGGGATTGCTGCACTGTCAGAGGGTCAGAACTGAGGGAGCGCTGCACTGTCAGAGGGTCAGTACTGAGGGAGTGCCGCACTGTCAGAGGGTCAGTACTGAGGGAGTGCCACACTGTCAGAGGGTCAGTACTGAGGGAGTGCTGCACGGTCGGAGGGTCAGTACTGAGGGAGTGCCGCACTGTTGGAGGGTCAGTAATGAGGGGGTGCCACACTGTCAGAGGGTGAGTACTGAGGGAGTGCTGCACTGTCAGAGGGTAAGTACTGAGGGAGTGCTGCACTGTCAGAGGGTCAGTACTGAGGGAGTGCTGCACTGTCGGTGATTCAGAACTGAGGGAGTGCTGCACTGTCAGAGAGTCAGTACTGAGGGAGTGCTGCACTGTTGGAGTGTCAGTACTGAGGGGGTGCTGCACTGTCGGAGTGTCAGTACTGAGGGAGTGCTGCACTGTCGGAGAGTCAGTACTGTGGGAGCGCCACACTGTCGGAGATTCAGTACTGAGGGAGTGCTTCAATTTCAGAGGGTCAGTACTGAGGGGGTGCTGCATTGCCGAAGGGTTAGTACTGAGGGAGCGTCGCACTGCCGGAGGGTCAGTACTGAGGGAGCTCTGCACTCTCGGAGACAGTACTGAGGGAGTGCTGCACCATTGGAGTGTCAGTACTGAGGGAGTGCTGCACTGTCGGAGAGTCAGTACTGTGGGAGCGCCATACTGTCGGAGATTCAGTACTGAGGGAGTGCTTCAATTTCAGAGGGTCAGTACTGAGGGGGTGCTGCATTGCCGAAGGGTTAGTACTGAGGGAGCGTCGCACTGCCGGAGGGTCAGTACTGAGGGAGTTCTGCACTCGCGGAGGCAGTACTGAGGGAGTGCTGCACCATTGGAGTCTCAGTACTGAGGGAGTAATGCACTGTCGGAGGGTCAGTACTGAGGGAGTGCTGCACTGTCAGAGGTTCAGTACTGAGGGAGTGCTGCACTGTCGGAGGGTCAGTACTGAGGGAGTGCTGCACTGTCAGAGGGCCAATACTGAGGGAGTGCTGCACTGTCAGAGGGTCAGTACTGAGGGGGTGCCGCACTGTCAGAGGGTCAGTATTGAGGAAATGCTGCACTGTCAGAGGGTCAGTACTGAAGGGTTGCCGCACTGTCAGAGGGTCAGTACTGAGGGAGTGCTGCACTGTCAGAGGGCCAGTACTGAGGGAGTGCTGCACTGTCGGAGGGTCAGTACTGAGGAGGTGCCGCAGTGTGGGAGGGTCAGAATTGAGGGAGTGCTGCACTGTCGGAGGGTCAGTACTGAGGGAGTGCGGCACTGTCGGAGGGTCAGTACTGAGGGGGTGCCGCAATGTCAGAGGGACAGTACTGAGGGAGTGCGGCACTTTCAGAGGGTCAGTACTGAGGGATTGCTGCACTGTCAGAGGGTCAGTACTGAGGGAGTGCAGCACTGTCAGAGGGTCAGTACTGAGGGAGTGCTGCACTGTCGGAGGGTCAGTACTGAGGGAGTGCTGCACTGTTGGAGAGTCAATACTGTGGGAGCGCCACACTGTCGGAGATTCAGTACTGAGGGAGTGCGTCAATTTCAGAGGGTCAGTACTGAGGGGGTGCTGTATTGCCGAAGGGTTAGTACTGAGGGAGCGTCGCACTGCCGGAGGGTCAGTACTGAGGGAGTGCCGCACTGTCAGAGGGTCAGTACTGAGTGAGCGCCACACTGTCAGAGGGACAGTACTGAGGGAGTGCTGCACGGTCGGAGGGTCAGTACTGAGGGAGCGCCATACTGTCGGAGATTCAGTACTGAGGGAGTGCTTCAATTTCAGAGGGTCAGTACTGAGGGGGTGCTGCATTGCCGAAGGGTTAGTACTGAGGGAGCGTCGCACTGCCGGAGGGTCAGTACTGAGGGAGTTCTGCAATCTCGGAGGCAGTACTGAGGGAGTGCTGCACCATTGGAGTCTCAGTACTGAGGGAGTAATGCACTGTCGGAGGGTCAGTACTGAGGGAGTGCTGCACTGTCAGAGGTTCAGTACTGAGGGAGTGCTGCACTGTCGGAGGGTCAGTACTGAGGGAGTGCTGCACTGTCAGAGGGCCAATACTGAGGGAGTGCTGCACTGTCAGAGGGTCAGTACTGAGGGGGTGCCGCACTGTCAGAGGGTCAGTATTGAGGAAATGCTGCACTGTCAGAGGGTCAGTACTGAAGGGTTGCCGCACTGTCAGAGGGTCAGTACTGAGGGAGTGCTGCACTGTCAGAGGGCCAGTACTGAGGGAGTGCTGCACTGTCGGAGGGTCAGTACTGAGGAGGTGCCGCAGTGTGGGAGGGTCAGAATTGAGGGAGTGCTGCACTGTCGGAGGGTCAGTACTGAGGGAGTGCGGCACTGTCGGAGGGTCAGTACTGAGGGGGTGCCGCAATGTCAGAGGGTCAGTACTGAGGGAGTGCGGCACTTTCAGAGGGTCAGTACTGAGGGATTGCTGCACTGTCAGAGGGTCAGTACTGAGGGAGTGCAGCACTGTCAGAGGGTCAGTACTGAGGGAGTGCTGCACTGTCGGAGGGTCAGTACTGAGGGAGTGCTGCACTGTTGGAGAGTCAATACTGTGGGAGCGCCACACTGTCGGAGATTCAGTACTGAGGGAGTGCTTCAATTTCAGAGGGTCAGTACTGAGGGGGTGCTGTATTGCCGAAGGGTTAGTACTGAGGGAGCGTCGCACTGCCGGAGGGTCAGTACTGAGGGAGTGCCGCACTGTCAGAGGGTCAGTACTGAGTGAGCGCCACACTGTCAGAGGGTCAGTACTGAGGGAGTGCTGCACGGTCGGAGGGTCAGTACTGAGGGAGTGCCGCACTGTTGGAGGGTCAGTAATGAGGGGGTGCCACACTGTCAGAGGGTGAGTACTGAGGGAGTGCTGCACTGTCAGAGGGTCAGTACTGAGGGAGTGCTGCACTGTTAGAGAGTCAGTACTGAGGGAGTGCTGCACTGTCGGAGTGTCAGTACTGAGGGAGTGCTGCACTGTCGGTGATTCAGAACTGAGGGAGTGCTGCAATGTCAGAGGGTCAGTACTGAGGGAGTGCTGCACTGTCGGTGATTCAGAACTGAGGGATTGCTGCACTGTCGGAGTGTCAGTACTGAGGGAGTGCTGCACTGTTGGAGTGTCAGTACTGAGGGGGTGCTGCACTGTCGGAGTGTCAGTACGGAGGGAGTGCTGCACTGTCGGAGTGTCAGTACTGAGGGAGTGCTGCACTGTCAGAGGATCAGTACTGTGGGAGTGCTGCACTGTCAGAGGGTCAGTACTGAGGGAGTGGCACTGTCGGTGATTCAGAACTGAGGGAGTGCTGCACTGTCGGAGTGTCAGTACTGAGGGAGTGCTGCACTGTTGGAGTGTCAGTACTGAGGGGGTGCTGCACTGTCGCAGTGTCAGTACGGAGGGAGTGCTGCACTGTCGGAGTGTCAGTACTGAGGGAGTGCTGTATTGTCGGAGAGTCAGTACTGTGGGAGCACCACACTGTCGGAGATTCAGTACTGAGAGAGTGCTTCAATTTCAGAGGGTCAGTACTGAGGGGGTGCTGCATTGCTGAAGGGTTAGTACTGAGGGAGCGTCGCACTGCCGGAAGGTCAGTACTGAGGGAGTTCTGCACTCTCGGACGCAGTACTGAGGGAGTGCTGCACTGCCAGAGGGTCAGTACTGAGGGAGTGCTGCACTGTCGGAGGGTCAGTACTGAGGGAGTGGTGCACTGTCAGAGGGCCAGTACTGAGGGAGTGCTGCACTGTCAGAGGGTCAGTACTGAGGGAGTGCTGCACTGTCAGAGGGTCAGTACTGAGGGGGTGCCGCACTGTCAGAGGGTCAGTATTGAGGGAATGCTGCACTGTCAGAGGGTCAGTACTGAAGGGTTGCCGCACTGTCAGAGGATCAGTACTGAGGGATTGCTGCACTGTCAGAGGGCCAGTACTGAGCGAGTGCTGCACTGTTGGAGGGTCAGCACTGAGGAGGTGCCGCAGTGTCGGAGGGTCAGAATTGAGGGAGTGCTGCACTGTCGGAGGGTCAGTACTGAGGGAGTGCGGCACTGTCGGAGGGTCAGTACTGAGGGGATGCCGCAATGTCAGAGGGTCAGTACTGAGGGAGTGCGGCACTGTCAGAGGTTCAGTACTGAGGGATTGCTGCACTGTCAGAGGGTCAGAACTGAGGGAGTGCTGCACTGTCAGAGGGTCAGTACTGAGGGAGTGCTGCACTGTCGGAGGGTCAGTACTGAGGGAGTGCCGCACTGTCAGAGGGACAGTACTGAGGGAGTGCTGCACTGTTGGAGAGCCAATACTGTGGGAGCGCCACACTGTCGGAGATTCAGTACTGAGGGAGTGCTTCAATTTCAGAGGGTCAGTACTGAGGGGGTGCTGCATTGCCGAAGGGTTAGTACTGAGGGAGTGCTGCACTGTCAGAGGGTCAGTACTGAGGGAGCGCCACACTGTCAGAGGGTCAGTACTGAGGGAGTGCTGCACGGTCGGATGGTCAGTACTGAGGGAGTGCCGCACTGTTGGAGGGTCAGTAATGAGGGGGTGCCACACTGTCAGAGGGTGAGTACTGAGGGAGTGCTGCACTGTCAGAGGGTAAGTACTGAGGGAGTGCTGCACTGTCGGAGTGTCAGTACTGAGGGAGTGCTGCACTGTCGGTGATTCAGAACTGAGGGAGTGCTGCACTGTCAGAGAGTCAGTACTGAGGGAGTGCTGCACTGTTGGAGTGTCAGTACTGAGGGGGTGCTGCACTGTCGGAGTGTCAGTACTGAGGGAGTGCTGCACTGTCGGAGAGTCAGTACTGTGGGAGCGCCACACTGTCGGAGATTCAGTACTGAGGGAGTGCTTCAATTTCAGAGGGTCAGTACTGAGGGGGTGCTGCATTGCCGAAGGGTTAGTACTGAGGGAGCGTCGCACTGCCGGAGGGTCAGTACTGAGGGAGTTCTGCACTCTTGGAGGCAGTACTGAGGGAGTGCTGCACCATTGGAGTGTCAGTACTGAGGGAGTGCTGCACTGTCAGAGGGTCAGTACTGAGGGAGTGCCGCACTGTCAGAGGGACAGTACTGAGGGAGTGCTGCACTGTTGGAGAGCCAATACTGTGGGAGCGCCACACTGTCGGAGATTCAGTACTGAGGGAGTGCTTCAATTTCAGAGGGTCAGTACTGAGGGGGTGCTGCATTGCCGAAGGGTTAGTACTGAGGGAGCGTCGCACTGCCGGAGGGTCAGTACTGAGGGAGTTCTGCACTCGCGGAGGCAGTACTGAGGGAGTGCTGCACCATTGGAGTCTCAGTACTGAGGGAGTAATGCACTGTCGGAGGGTCAGTACTGAGGGAGTGCTGCACTGTCAGAGGTTCAGTACTGAGGGAGTGCTGCACTGTCGGAGGGTCAGTACTGAGGGAGTGCTGCACTGTCAGAGGGCCAATACTGAGGGAGTGCTGCACTGTCAGAGGGTCAGTACTGAGGGGGTGCCGCACTGTCAGAGGGTCAGTATTGAGGAAATGCTGCACTGTCAGAGGGTCAGTACTGAAGCGTTGCCGCACTGTCAGAGGGCCAGTACTGAGGGAATGCTGCACTGTCGGAGGGTCAGTACTGAGGAGGTGCCGCAGTGTCGGAGGGTCAGAATTGAGGGAGTGCTGCACTGTCGGAGGGTCAGTACTGAGGGAGTGCGGCACTGTCAGAGGGTCAGTACTGAGGGGGTGCCGCAATGTCAGAGGGTCAGTACTGAGGGAGTGCGGCACTTTCAGAGGGTCAGTACTGAGGGATTGCTGCACTGTCAGAGGGTCAGTACTGAGGGAGTGCAGCACTGTCAGAGGGTCAGTACTGAGGGAGTGCTGCACTGTCGGAGGGTCAGTACTGAGGGAGTGCTGCACTGTTGGAGAGTCAATACTGTGGGAGCGCCACACTGTCGGAGATTCAGTACTGAGGGAGTGCTTCAATTTCAGAGGGTCAGTACTGAGGGGGTGCTGTATTGCCGAAGGGTTAGTACTGAGGGAGCGTCGCACTGCCGGAGGGTCAGTACTGAGGGAGTGCTGCACGGTCGGAGGGTCAGTACTGAGGGAGTGCCGCACGGTCGGAGGGTCAGTACTGAGGGAGTGCCGCACTGTCAGAGGGTCAGTACTGAGGGAGCGCCACACTGTCAGAGGGTCAGTACTGAGGGAGTGCTGCACGGTCGGAGGGTCAGTACTGAGGGAGTGCCGTACTGTTGGAGGGTCAGTAATGAGGGGGTGCCACACTGTCAGAGGGTGAGTACTGAGGGAGTGCTGCACTGTCAGAGGGTCAGTACTGAGGGAGTGCCGCACTGTCAGAGGGTCAGTACTGAGGGAGTGCTGCACTGTCGCAGGGTCAGTTCTGAGGGAGTGCCGCACTGTTGGAGGGTCAGTAATGAGGGGGTGCCGCACTGTCAGAGGGTGAGTACTGAGGGAGTGCTGCACTGTCAGAGGGTCAGTACTGAGGGAGTGCCGCACTGTCAGAGGGTGAGTACTGAGGGAGTGCTGCACTGTCAGAGTATCAGTACTGAGGGAGTGCTGCACTGTCGGTGATTCAGTACTGAGGGAGTGCTGCACTGTCAGAGGGTCAGTACTGAGGGAGTGCTGCACTGTCGGTGATTCAGAACTGAGGGAGTGCTGCACTGTTGGAGTGTAAGTACTGAGGGGGTGCTGCACTGTCGCAGTGTCAGTACGGAGGGAGTGCTGCACTGTCGGAGTGTCAGTACTGAGGGAGTGCTGTATTGTCGGAGATTCAGTACTGTGGGAGCGCCACACTGTCGGAGATTCAGTACTGAGGGAGTGCTTCAATTTCAGAGGGTCAGTACTGAGGGGGTGCTGCATTGCTGAATGGTTAGTACTGAGGGAGCGTCGCACTGCCGGAGGGTCATTACAGAGGGAGTTCTGCACTCTCGGAGGCAGTACTGAGGGAGTGCTGCACTGTCAGAGGGTCAGTACTGAGGGAGTGCTGCACTGTCGGAGGGTCAGTACTGAGGGAGTGGTGCACTGTCAGAGGGCCAGTACTGAGGGAGTGCTGCACTGTCAGAGGGTCAGTACTGACGGAGTGCTGCACTGTCAGACGGTCAGTACTAAGGGGGTGCCGCACTGTCAGAGGGTCAGTATTGAGGGAATGCTGCACTGTCGGAGGGTGAGTACTGAGGGAGAGCTACACTGTCAGAGGGTCAGCACTGATGGAGTGCTGCACTGTCGGAGGTTCAGTACTGAGGGAGAGCTACACTGTCAGAGGGTCAGCACTGATGGAGTGCTGCACTGTCGGAGGTTCAGTACTGAGGGAGTGCCGCACTGTCGGAGATTCAGTACTGAGCGAGTGCTTCAATTTCAGAGGGTCAGTACTGAGGGGGTGCTGCACCATTGGAGTGTCAGTACTGAGGGAGTAATGCACTGTCGGAGGGTCAGTACTGAGGGAGAGCTACACTGTCGGAGGGTCAGTACTGAGGGAGTGCTGCACTGTCGGAGGGTCAGTACTGAGGGAGTGCTGCACTGTCGGAGGGTCAGTACTGAGGGAGTGCTGCACTGTCGGAGATTCAGTACTGAGGGAGTGCTTCAATTTCAGAGGGTCAGTACTGAGGGGGTGCTGCATTGCCGAAGGGTTAGTACTGAGGGAGCGTCGCACTGCCGGAGGGTCAGTACTGAGGGAGTGCCGCACTGTCAGAGGGTCAGTACTGAGGGAGCGCCACACTGTCAGAGGGTCAGTACTGAGGGAGTGCTGCACGGTCGGAGGGTCAGTACTGAGGGAGTGCCGCACTGTTGGAGGGTCAGTAATGAGGGGCTGCCACACTGTCAGAGGGTGAGTACTGAGGGAGTGCAGCACTGTCAGAGGGTAAGTACTGAGGGAGTGCTGCATTGCCGAAGGGTTAGTACTGAGGGAGTTCTGCACTCTCGGAGGCAGTACTGAGGGAGTGCTGCACCATTGGAGTGTAAGTACTGAGGGAGTAATGCACTGTCGGAGCGTCAGTACTGAGGGAGAGCTACACTGTCGGAGGGTCAGTACTGAGGGAGTAATGCACTGTGGGAGGGTCAGTACTGAGGGAGTAATGCACTGTGGGAGGGTCAGTACTGAGGGAGTAATGCACTGTCAGAGGGTCAGTACTGAGGGAGTAATGCACTGTGGGAGGGTCAGTACTGAGGGAGTGCCGCACTGTCAGAGGGTCAGTACTGAGGGAGCGCCACACTGTCATAGGGTCAGTACTGAGGGAGTGCTGCACGGTCGGAAGGTCAGTACTGAGGGAGTGCCGCACTGTTGGAGGGTCAGTAATGAGGGGGTGCCACACTGTCATAGGGTGAGCACTGAGGGAGTGCTGCACTGTGGGAGTGTCAGTACTGAGGGAGTGCTGCACTGTCGGTGATTCAGAACTGAGGGAGTGCTGCACTGTCGGAGTGTCAGTATGGAGGGAGTGCTGCACTGTTGGAATGTCAGTACTGAGGGGGTGATGCACTGTCGGAGTGTCAGTACTGAGGGAATGCTGCACTGTCGGGGAGTCAGTACTGTGGGAGCGCCACACTGTCGGAGATTCAGTACTGAGGGTGTGCTTCAATTTCAGAGGGTCAGTACTGAGGGGGTGCTGCATTACCGAAGGGTTAGTACTGAGGGAGCGTCGCACTGCCGGAGGGTCAGTACTGAGGGAGTTCTGCACTCTCGGAGGCAGTACTGAGGGAGTGCTGCACCATTGGAGTGTCAGTACTGAGGGAGTAATGCACTGTCGGAGGGTCAGTACTGAGGGAGTAATGCACTGTGGGAGGGTCAGCACTGATGGAGTGCTGCACTGTCGGAGGTTCAGTACTGAGGGAGTGCCGCACTGTCGGAGGGTCAGTACTGAGGGAGTGCTGCACTGTCAGAGGGTCAGTACTGAGGGAGTGCTGCACTGTCGGAGGGTCAGTACTGAGGGAGTGCTGCACTGTCAGAGGGCCAGTACTGAGGGAGTGCGGCACTGTCAGAGGGTCAGTACTGAGGGGGTGCCGCACTGTCAGAGGGTCAGTATTGAGGGAATGCTGCACTGGTAGAGGGTCAGTACTGAAGGGTTGCCGCACTGTCAGAGGGTCAGTACTGAGGGAGTGCTGCACTGTCAGAGGGCCAGTACTGAGGGAGTGCTGCACTGTCGGAGGGTCAGTACTGAGGAGCTGCCGCAGTGTCGGAGGGTCAGAATTGAGGGAGTGCTGCACTGTCGGAAGGTCAGTACTGAGGGAGTGCGGCACTGTCGGAGGGTCAGTACTGAGGGGGTGCCGCAACGTCAGAGGGTCAGTACTGAGGGAGTGCGGCACTTTCAGAGGGTCAGTACTGAGGGAGCGCCAAACTGTCAGAGGGTCAGTACTGAGGGAGTGCTGCACGGTCGGAGGGTCAGTACTTAGGGAGTGCCGCACTGTTGGAGGGTCAGTAATGAGGGAGTGCCACACTGTCAGAGGGTGAGTACTGAGGGATTGCTGCACTGTCGGTGATTCAGAACTGAGGGAGTGCTGCACTGTCAGAGAGGCAGTACCGAGGGAGTGCTACACTGTCGGTGATTCAGAACTGAGGGTTTGCTCTACTGTCGGAGTGTCAGTACTGAGGGAGTGCTGCACTGTTGGAGTGTCAGTACTGAGGGGGTGCTGCACTGTCGGAGTGTCAGTACTGAGGGAGTGCTGCACTGTCGGAGAGTCAGTACTGTGGGAGCGCCACACTGTCGGAGATTCAGTACTGAGCGAGTGCTTCAATTTCAGAGGGTCAGTACTGAGGGAGTAATGCACTGTCGGAGGGTCAGTACTGAGGGAGAGCTACACTGTCAGAGGGTCAGCACTGATGGAGTGCTGCACTGTCGGAGGTTCAGTACTGAGGGAGAGCTACACTGTCAGAGGGTCAGCACTGATGGAGTGCTGCACTGTCGGAGGTTCAGTACAGAGGGAGTGCCGCACTGTCGGAGATTCAGTACTGAGGGAGTGCTTCAATTTCAGAGGGTCAGTACTGAGGGGGTGCTGCATTGCCGAAGGGTTAGTACTGAGGGAGCGTCGCACTGCCGGAGGGTCAGTACTGAGGGAGTTCTGCACTCGCGGAGGCAGTACTGAGGGAGTGCTGCACCATTGGAGTGTCAGTACTGAGGGAGTAATGCACTGTCGGAGGGTCAGTACTGAGGGAGAGCTACACTGTCAGAGGGTCAGCACTGATGGAGTGCTGCACTGTCGGAGGTTCAGTACTGAGGGAGAGCTACACTGTCAGAGGGTCAGCACTGATGGAGTGCTGCACTGTCGGAGGTTCAGTACAGAGGGAGTGCCGCACTGTCGGAGATTCAGTACTGAGGGAGTGCTTCAATTTCAGAGGGTCAGTACTGAGGGGGTGCTGCATTGCCGAAGGGTTAGTACTGAGGGAGCGTCGCACTGCCGGAGGGTCAGTACTGAGGGAGTTCTGCACTCGCGGAGGCAGTACTGAGGGAGTGCTGCACCATTGGAGTGTCAGTACTGAGGGAGTAATGCACTGTCGGAGGGTCAGTACTGAGGGAGAGCTACACTGTCGGAGGGTCAGTACTGAGGGAGTGCTGCACTGTCGGAGGTTCACTACTGAGGGAGTGCTGCACTGTCAGAGGATCAGAACTGAGGGAATGCTGCACTGTCGGTGATTCAGAACTGAGGGAGTGCTGCACTGTCAGAGAGGCAGTACTGAGGGAGTGCTGCACTGTCGGTGATTCAGAACTGAGGGTTTGCTGCACTGTCGGAGTGTCAGTACTGAGGGAGTGCTGCACTGTTGGAGTGTCAGTACTGAGGGGGTGCTGCACTGTCGGAGTGTCAGTACTGAGGGAGTGCTGCACTGTCGGAGAGTCAGTACTGTGGGAGCGCCATACTGTCGGAGATTCAGTACTGAGGGAGTGCTTCAATTTCAGAGGGTCAGTACTGAGGGGGTGCTGCATTGC
>JANJGN010002274.1:70000-78680 GCA_026770705.1 Isurus oxyrinchus
GGTCACATCGACGGAGATATTTCCAGCACGGAAAGAGGCCATTCGGCCCAATCTGCTCCGTGCTGGTGTTTCTGCTCCACACCAGCTTTCCCCCCACCCCCCCCTCTCCATCTCACCCCCATCCCCATATCCTTCTATTCCTCTCTCCCCCTCACGTGTTTATCCAGCTTCCCCCCTTAAACACAACGACACTATTCACCTCGACCACTCCCCGTGGAGCGAGTCCCACATTCTCCCCCACTCTCTGGGTAAAGAGGTTTCTCCTGAATCCGCCCATTGGGTTTATCAGTGACGATCTCATATCGATGGTCCCCTAGTTCTGGTCTCACTCGACAAGTGGAAACATCTTCTCTACGTCCACCCCATCGAAACCCTTCCCTCATTTTAAAGACCTCGATCAGGTCACTCCCCCCTCAGCCTTCTCCTTTTCTAGAGAAGAGAACCCCCAAGCCTGTTCAGTCTCTCCCCGATGGTTATAACCCCAGATGTTCAACGTTTAGTGATGTCGGATGAAGGATACAAATTGGACCACAGGACACCAGGGAGAACTCGCACCCCCCACTCCTGTACCCCCCAAGATCAACCCCTCTCCGCCATTTCCTAATTTTGGGTTTGAATTCCACAGCTCAGGGAACCCCCCCCCTGCCCCCAACCCAGGCAGTTGAAGGCACGGCCGCCAATGGTGGAGCGATGGGAATCGGGGGTATGGTCAAGAGGCCGGAGTATTGGAGGAGCGCAGAGATCTCGGAGGGTTGTAGGGGCTGGAGGAGGTTACAAAGAGAGGGAGGGTTGTAGGGGCTGGAGGAGGTTACAGAGATAGGGAGAGTTACAGGGACTGGAGGAGGTTACAGAGATCGGGAGCGTTGTTGGGGGCTGGAGGAGGTTACAGAGATAGGGAGGGGTGAAGGTGCTGGAGGAGGTTACAGAGATAGGGAGGGGTGTAGGGGCTGGAGGAGGTTACAGAGATAGGGAGGGTTACAGGGACTGAGGAGGTTACAGAGATAGGGAGGGTTGTAGGGGCTGGAGGAGGTTACAGAGATAGTGAGAGATATAGGGGCTGGAGGAGGCTACAGGGTAAGGGAGGATTATAGGGGCTGGAGGAGGTTACAGAGTTAGGGAGGGTTGAAGGGTCTGGAAGAGGTTACAGAGATAAGGAGGGTTGTAGGAGCTGGAGGAGGTTACAGAGATAAGGAGGGTTATCGGGGCTGGAGGAGGTTACAGAGATAGGGAGGGTTGTAGGGGCTGGAGAAGGCTACAGAGATAGTGAGGGTTGAAGGGTCTGGAGGAGGTTACAGAGATAGGGAGGGATGTAGGGACTGCAGGAGGTTACAGAGATAGGGAGGTTTGGAGGGGCTGGAGGAGGTTACAGAGATAGGGAGGGGTATAGGGGCTGGAGGAGGTTACAGAGATAGGGAGGGGTGTAGGGGCAGGAGGAGGTTACAGAGTTAGGGAGGGTTGTAGGGGCTGGATGAGGTTACAGAGATAGGGAGGGGTGTAGGGTCTAGAGGAGGTTACAGAGATAGGGAGGTTTGTAGGGGCTGGAGGAGGTTACAGAGATAGGGAGGGGTTGTCGGGTCTAGAGGAGGTTACAGAGCTAGGGAGGGTTGTAGGGGCTGGAGGAGGTTACAGAGATAGGGAGGGTTGTCGGGTCTAGAGGAGGTTACAGGGTAAGGAGAGGATTATAGGGGCTGGAGGAGGTTACAGAGATAGAGAGGGGTGTAGGGGCTGGAGGAGGTTACAGAGATAGAGAGGGGTGTAGGGGCTGGAGGATGTTACAGAGAGAGGGAGGGTTGTAGGGGCTGGAGGATGTTACAGAGAGAGGGAGGGTTGTAGGGGCTGGAGGAGGTTACAGAGATAGGGAGGGGTGTTAGGGGCTGGAGGAGGTTACAGAGATAGAGAGGGGTGTAGGGGCTGGAGGAGGTTACAGAGATAGGGAGGGGGAGAGGGAGGAATTTGAAGACAGGGTTGAAGTTTGAAAATGGACTCTTTGCTGGACCAGGAGCCAGTGTAGCTCCGCGACTGACATGAGTTGGGGTGAGGTGGGTGGGGGGGGGGGGGGGTGGGGGGGTGGGGGAGGGTGGGGGAGGGTGGGGTGGTGGTGGGGGGAGGGTGGGGGAGAGTGGGGGAGGGTGGGGGAGGGTGGAGTGATGGGTGAACAAAACTTGGTTCGAGTTAGGAAAGGAGAGCAACAGTTTTGGAAGAGGTGGAGTGGATGGAGGGTGGGAGTCGGGTGTTTTTGTGATACGTACGTAATGTTACGAGGCTGACGTCATCCGAGGTGGTTCGTCCTACTGAATTAGATGCTTCACACCGATAGATATTACGTTCTTGAAGATTGCTCAATGTTTTTTCTGTTTCCAAACATGAGGACACCGTGGTCAGTCACTCTCTTCC
This sequence comes from Isurus oxyrinchus, assembly GCA_026770705.1. NCBI lineage: Eukaryota > Metazoa > Chordata > Chondrichthyes > Lamniformes > Lamnidae > Isurus > Isurus oxyrinchus. The sequence continues at coordinate 72,395 of JANJGN010002274.1, forward strand.
ACATGTACTTTGTTACCGGAGGGTTACTGGTTGAGACCATACAATGTTAAACTCACACTGCGTAGGTCAGACGTTGGTGAATAGTGAGAAGACTCCCAATGTAAACCAGCTTTGGGGCATCTGATTTAAGGAGAGAACAGTCTCACTGAAACATGTTAATGCTAGTGGGGGATCACAGACTTCAGGCAGACCACGGACCGTCCAAAACCCACCGGGGACCAGGGATTCATTACCAGGGGACACACATTGTTATGCAGAATGTGACAGGGATGCATGAACAGGAGGAGGCCCATTCAGCCCCCTCGAGCCTGTTACACAGGAACAGGAGGAGGCCCATTAACCCCCTTTGAGCCTGTTACACAGGAACAGGAGGAGGCCCATTCAGCCCCCTCGAGCCTGTTACACAGGAACAGGAGGAGGTCCATTCAAGCCCCCTCGAGCCTCTTACACAGGAACAGGAGGAGGCCCATTCAGCCCCCTCAAGCTGTTACACAGGAACAGGAGGAGGTCCATTCAAGCCCCCTCGAGCCTGTTACACAGGAACAGGAGGAGGCCCATTCAGCGCCCTCGAGCCTGTTACACAGGAACAGGAGGAGGCCCATTCAGCCCCCTCGAGCCTGTTACACAGGAACAGGAGGAGGCCCATTCAGCCCCCTCGAGCCTGTTACACAGGAACAGGAGGAGGTCCATTCAAGCCCCCTCGAGCCTCTTACACAGGAACAGGAGGAGGTCCATTCAAGCCCCCTCGAGCCTGTTACACAGGAACAGGAGGAGGTCCATTCAGCCCCCTCGAGCCTGTTACACAGGAACAGGAGGAGGCCCATTCAGCCCCCTCGAGCCTGTTACACAGGAACAGGAGGAGGCCCCATTCAGGCCCTTGAGCCTGTTACACAGGAAAAGGAGGAGGTCCATTCAGCCCCCTCGAGCCTGTTACACAGGAACAGGAGGAGGCCCATTCAGCCCCCTCGAGCCTGTTACACAGGAACAGGAGGAGGCCCATTCAAGCCCCCTTGAGCCTGTTACACAGGAACAGGAGGAGGCCCATTCAAGCCCCCTCGAGCCTGTTACACAGGAACAGGAGGAGGCCCATTCAGGCCCTTGAGCCTCTTACACAGGAACAGGAGGAGGTCCATTCAGCCCCTCGAGCCTGTTACACAGGAACAGGAGGAGGCCCATTCAGGCCCTTGAGCCTGTTACAACAGGAACAGGAGGAGGTCCATTCAGCCCCCTCGAGCCTGTTACACAGGAACAGGAGGAGGCCATTCAGCCCCCCTCGAGCCTGTTACACAGGAACAGGAGGAGGTCCATTCAAGCCCCCTCGAGCCTGTTACACAGGAACAGGAGGAGGTCCATTCAGGCCCTTGAGCCTGTTACACAGGAACAGGAGGAGGTCCATTCAGCCCCCTTGAGCCTGTTACACAGGAACAGGAGGAGGTCCATTCAGCCCCCTTGAGCCTGTTACACAGGAACAGGAGGAGGTCCATTCAGTCCCTCGAGCCTGTTTACACAGGAACAGGAGGAGGCCATTCAGCCCCGGGATTATTCTGGTGACTCTGCACTGCACCCGCTCCAAGGACAATATAACCTCCCAGAGGAGTGGGACCCACAACTGAAACCAATGACTAAAACAATCGAAATAATTAACAATTTGTTTCTTGGTTGAGGGATAAATATTGGTCCCAGGGACACCGGGGCGAACTCCCTCCTGCTCTTCCTCCAAATAGTGGCTGTGGGATCTTTCACACCCGCCCGAGAGGGCAGACGGGGGACTCGGTTTAATGTCTCATCTGACAGACAGCACCTCCGACAGTGCAGCACTCCCTCAGTACTGACCCTCCGACAATGCAGCACTCCCTCAGTACTGACCCTCCGACAGTGCAGCACTCCCTCAGTACTGAGCATCTGACAGTGCAGCACTCCCTCAAGACTGACCCTCCGACAGTGCAGCACTCCCTCAGTACTGACCCTCCGACAGTGCAGCATTCCCCTCAGTACTGACCCTCTGACAGGGCAGCACTCCCTCAGTACTGACCCTCTGAACAGTGCAGCACTCCCTCAGTACTGACCCTCCGACAGTGCAGCATTCCCTGCCTGTGGAATGTCAGGCTGATTCTTGGTGCCCAAACCTGTGGTGTCGGTTGCTTGATCCCATGACCTTCTGACTACGGTGCTCCTCAGAAGATGCAATGATCAAGTTCAAACGGAAATTGGATGGACACTTGAGGGATATAATCTTGCAGGGATATGGGAATGGAGCCGGGTGGGTGGGGTGGGGTATTTGGACTGACGGGATTGCTCTGCAGAGAGACGGCTGGGACCTGAAGGGTTGAATCCCTCCCCCTGTGTCCTAATGTCTCTGTGATTGAGCCAAGCTGACAGATTAAGGCTGGACACTTACCGCCTGGTGGTTGGATCTCTGTTAGCGAGCTCTCATTACTTACATTGCACGTTTAAGGTGAAAATCTTTTTGTGAACTTCTTTTGCTGTTTCGAATTCCACAATTCAGTGTCCGCTCATTATCCTTGTACGAAGGGATGAAACTCAGACCGCGTCCGGTAGTCCATCCATTTAGTTTAGTCTCACTGATATTTGAGATTGTGGATTTGGTTAAGCCTTCGAAATCGTACCATTGGAGGAACCCAGGACACAAAAACTTCACTGAGCAAACAATGGTCACCTCCTTTCCCTTCCTTGATCTCAGTCATTGGTGATATGGATATCAAACTAGACGCATCTTCAGAGAAATAGTGAAGTGAGACACAATATTAATACACAGTCACCTCTGTAAGAAAATACCAATGATCCAGGAACGCACTGGACTAGAAAGGCACAGAGTACAACATTATATTGAGTCTAAATGGTAACTGGAACTGTGCACGGTGCTCCCAGTGTGGTCTAACCAAGGGATACAGAGACTGGAACTGTGCACAGTGCTCCCAGTGTGGTCTAACCAAGGGATACAGAGACTGGAACTGTGCACAGTGCTCCCAGTGTGGTCTAACCAAGGGATATGGAGACTGGAACTGTGCACAGTGCTCCCAGTGTGGTCTAACCAAGGGATATGGAGACTGGAACTGTGCACGGTGCTCTGAGTGTGGTCTAACCACGGGAATATGGAGACTGGAACTGTGCAGTGCTCCCAGTGTGGTCTAACCAAGGGATATGGAGACCGGAACTGTGCACGGTGCTCCCAGGTGTGGTCTAACCAAGGGATATGGAGACTGGAACTGTGCACAGTGCTCCCAGTGTGGTCTAACCACGGGATATGGAGACTGGAACTGTGCACAGGGCTCCCAGTGTGGTCTAACCAAGGGATATGGAGACTGGAACTGTGCACAGTGCTCCCCAGTGTGGTCTAAACCAAGGGATACGGAGACCAGGACTGTGCACAGTGCTCCCAGTGTGGTCTAACCAAGGGATAATGAAACTGGAACTGTGCACAGTGGTCCCAGTGTGCTCTAACCAAGGAATCTGGAGACCAGGACAGTGCAGATTGCTCCAAGTGTGATCTAACCAAGGGATATGGAGACCAGAACTGTGCACAGTGCTCCCAGTGTGGTCTAACCAAGGGATATGGAGACTGGAACTGTGCACAGCGATCCCAGTGTGGTCTAACCAAGGGATATGGAGACTGGAACTGTGCACAGTGCTCCCAGTGTGGTCTAACCAAGGGATATGGAGACTGGAACTGTGCACAGCGATCCCAGTGTTGTCTAACCAAGGGATATGGAGACTGGAACTGTGCACAGTGCTCCCAGTGTGGTCTAACCAAGGGGATATGGAGACCACAACTGTGCACAGTGCCCCCAGTGTGGTCTAACCAAGGGATAGGGAGACTGGAACTGTGCACAGACGATCCCAGTGTGGTCCTAGCCAAGGGACATGGAGACTTCTCAGTGCTCCAGCTCCAAGCAAGGTGTTTTGATCTGGATGAGGCGGCTTCAATCCATATGGAGGGACTGGGAGAAGCTGGGATTGTTCTCCTTAGAGCAGAGAAGGTTAAGTGGGAGATTGAATCGGGGCGTTCAACATCAGGAGGGGGGTTTGGACAGAGTCGATGAGGAGAAAGTGTTTCCAGCGGCAGGAGGGTCGGTAACCAGAGGGACACAGATTGGAGAGAATCGGGGAAAAGGACCAGAGGGGGTGGGGGAGATGAGGAGGATTATTTTTTGACCCAGCGAGTTGCTGTGATCTGGAAGGCGCTGCCTGAAAGGGTGGTGGAAGCAGATTCAATAGGAACTTTCAAAAAAAGGGGGGGAATTGGAGAAATACTCGAAGGGGAACAATTTGCAGGTCTGTGGGGGGGACAGAGAGGGGTGGGAGAGTGGGGGCTAATTGGACAGAACTTTCAAAGAGCCAGCACATGCACGATGGGTGAATGGACTCCTCCTGATGTTATAATATTGAATAAAAACAGACCAGAGAAACGCTCACATTAGGTTCGGTTTGGAATTAGGGCATGGGATCAGGAAGTGTTCATTCAGCCCCCTCGAGCCTGTTACACAGGAACAGGAGGAGGCCCATTCAGCCCCTCAAGCTTGTTACACAGGAACAGGAGGAGGCCCATTCAGCCCCTCGAGCCTGTTACACAGGAACAGGAGGAGGCCCATTCAGCCCCCTCGAGCCTGTTGCACAGGAACAGGAGGAGGCCCATTCAGCCCCCTCGAGCCTGTTACACAGGAACAGGAGGAGGCCCATTCAGCCCCCACGAGCCTGTTACACAGGAACAGGAGGAGGCCCATTCAGCCCCCTCGAGCCTGTTACACAGGAACAGGAGGAGGCCCATTCAGCCCCCCTTGAGCCTGTTACACAGGAACAGGAGGAGGCCCATTCAGCCCCTTCGAGCCTGTTACACAGGAACAGAAGGAGGCCCATTCAGCCCCCTCGAGCCTGTTACACAGGAACAAGAGGAGGCCATTCAGCCCCCTCGAGCCTGTTACACAGGACCAGGAGGAGGCCCATTCAGCCCCATGAGCCTGTTACACAGGAACAGGAGGAGGCCCATTAACCCCCTCAAGCTTGTTACACAGGAACAGGAGGAGGCCATTCAGCCCCCTCGAGCCTGTTACACAGGAACAAGAGGAGGCCATTCAGCCCCCTCGAGCCTGTTACACAGGAACAGGAGGAGGCCATTCAGCCCCCTCGAGCCTGTTACACAGGAACAAGAGGAGGCCATTCAGCCCCCTCCGAGCCTGTTACACAGGAACAAGAGGAGGCCATTCAGCCCCCTCGAGCCTGTTACACAGGAACAGGAGGAGGCCCATTCAGCCCCTCAAGCTTGTTACACAGGAACAGGAGGAGGCCCATTCAGCCCCCTCGAGCCTGTACACAGGAACAGGAGGAGGCCCATTCAGCCCCCTCGAGCCTGTTACACAGGAACAGGAGGAGGCCCATTCAGCCCCCTCGAGCCTGTTACACAGGAACAGGAGGAGGCCCATTCAGCCCCCTCGAGCCTGTTACACAGGAACAGGAGGAGGCCCATTCAGGCCCTCGAGCCTGTTACACAGGAACAGGAGGAGGCCATTCAGCCCCCTCGAGCCTGTTACACAGGAACAAGAGGAGGCCATTCAGCCCCCTCGAGCCTGTTACATCAGGACCAGGAGGAGGCCCATTCAGCCCCCTCGAGCCTGTTACACAGGACCAGGAGGAGGCCCATTCAGCCCCATGAGCCTGTTACACAGGAACAGGAGGAGGCCCATTCAGCCCCTCAAGCCTGTTACACAGGAACAGGAGGCCATTCAGCCCCCTCGAGCCTGTTACACAGGAACAGGAGAAGGCCCATTCAGCCCCTCGAGCCTGTTACACAGGAACAGGAGGAGGCCCATTCAGCCCCCTCGAGCCTGTTACACAGGACCAGGAGGAGGCCCATTCAGCCCCATGAGCCTGTTACACAGGAACAGGAGGAGGCCCATTCAGCCCCTCAAGCCTGTTACACAGGAACAGGAGGCCATTCAGCCCCCTCGAGCCTGTTACACAGGAACAGGAGAAGGCCCATTCAGCCCCCTCGAGCCTGTTACACAGGAACAGGAGGAGGCCCATTCAGCCCCCTGCATCCTGTCTTCAGTTAATTTGATTATGGCTGGAGCAGAAGAATTTTGAAACCTACTGGCTATTTCAATGGTGACTCCAACTGGGTCGGAATACTTATGTCCATAACTGACTTCCATTCGGAAATGATACAGCCCTTGGTCCATCGGCAGCAGGTTGTCTATTTGCAAGGTACAATCTCTGTTATTCTTCCAATCGCCGAGGAACTTTGTACGACCCTGGAACTGCGGGTCTGAGG